>NCVS01006946.1:56436-67432 GCA_003055095.1 Goniozus legneri | reverse complement strand
CGTCCGTGATCGGACGGCGAAGTGGCCCTCGCTTCGCTCGCAAATTCTCCGCAAAACTTCGCGGGGAGCGGAAACTCCATCGAACCTTTCCGTCTCGAAATTTTAATCCTCGTTTAAACCTGCAACACTTCTATACTTTCTCATGAAAAGTAAAATAATAATAATTTTTTTCGTCAGACAAATTTGGAGAAATTTATTACTTTTTGCTGTTTTTATTAATGAGAAGATAAATAATAATAAATTGATAAAGTCCTAGTTGATGATAAAAATAGTTGCAAATATGGTATTTCATTATCAACAAATAGTTGTAGAAAAAAAAAAAACAGAATTTGTTTGAAAGGGTGAGATTCGAACCTACGATTATTCATAATTATTTATAAGATCGGGGGTTCGAATCTCACCCTTTCAAAATTTTTTTTATGTACATATGTACACTTCGTAATGTACTATATCCCTTTGTAAATTGTTTCAATTTAATTACATTTCACGAAATTTTAAATGGATATTATTGGAAATTATTTGTCAAATGAAATATGAGAAGAGTTTCTTGTTAATAAAATGTACAATAGGATATTTTAGTTTCTAATATTAGAATAACAAAGAATAATTAAGATATTTATAGTGAAAATTACTATTAATACTTCGACTATTTTTTATAGCAGCTATTACTTAGAGAGTTTACTTGGAACTTACTGGATAATTAATTTATGTGATTAATTTGCTGTTTATTCAACACTGCGATAAAATTCACTTCTTATATTTCTCTCAAGAATTTTACTACATTAGTATTGTTCATGTTGTTGTTTCAAAATAGTAACAATATTTAACTACGAAAAACAAAGACTTACTTTTATTACTACAACTACTTCTCACAGTTACTAAAAGATTTTACTCAAAATTTACTAAATAATAAGTTAATACGACTGTCACTGTTTATTAATCGATATAGTGAAATCATACTCGCGAATTTCTGTCGGTTTATTAAACTCATATTCATAATATAAAAATAGATTTTTGAGGAGTGAAAATAAAAATTTTAGAACTTACTTTCCCTCAATACTCATTGAGGCACAGAGAAGATGTACTGGGAAGGGTAATTCTTGTAATTACAGATAAAACGATCGCGATCAATTAGCCAAGGGAGTATGGCACCCGTGTTTATTTCGCATAACACGTGTTTCCGAGAAATTAACTATCGTTAAACGCGATGATTAATTAGCGTAATATTATCACCGGCACGTTCCACTCGGTATAATCCGATCCGATTAATAATTATAATCATCCGGTGCGTGGCTAAAGGGGAGAGAAGAGGGGAGGGGGGAGGGGGCACTCCCAACTCGGCGGCTGTGTTGTTACGGACAATCGCAATTAGGATGGCCAACGCGGTGGGAGTCGAGGGGATGACGAGCGGTTAGTCTGCGCCAGAAATTGATGGGTTAGTTAGGCGAATTCCTCTCTCGGAACTCAAGGATGCCGTCTATAAAGGTATCGAGGGGCTATCGGTTGTCAGGTGAGCTTAGAAATCCCTAATTGCTTCGTACAAATTTGCTTCCCGAATGGATTCATGCCGAATAAATTTTGAGACAGTCTAATAAATAAATAGTCCGATGAATAGTTAACGGGAGATAATTCCTTGCGATGTTCGCGATACGAGCATCGATACCCCTGTAATTAATACTGGAATACATGATTTTCGTGATTTAGAATTCTCGACTCGAAATGTTTCATGACAGATTCATGACTAAGGATAATACGTTACTGTGGTCGTCAAAGAGCTGTCTGCCTAGGGTTTCCATTTCTATGTACTGGATGCTCTGCGTGCAAGCTTTTGATATTTTCACGTGCGTGGTAATGCAAAATTCTCACTCGACTAACGTTACGTGCATCATGGATTTTGAATTATTCAAAATTTGATTTTTAGCTCGATTTTCAAAAAATTTACAGATGTATTATTATTATGTGTTACATTATTATATGTATGAATTATTTCTGATGTATACTACTCAAAAAAATTAAGAGACACTTGTCATTTTTAAAAGGCTGTGTCTTTATTAAAAATCATCAAACCAATTTGAAAAAGACGATCATTTTCAAAAGGGAGATTTTCGAGTTTCAAATAATCACTTCATTCATTGAATTTGATTACTTTGAGCAGGAACAGTCCTTTGAAAATGATAACTGTCCTGTTAATTTTTTTGAAGAGTGTATTATGCAATTACTCAAAATTCAATTTTTTGTTCATTTTTTGAAAAAACTCATTGGAAAAATTCATGACAGATTATTAAATGGCGATAGTGATGGATAAAAATGAAAAATAGGATATTTCGTCCTTCGCACGATGGCTGTAATAATTCGATCAACTTCTGAACATGGGAGGACGCGACCGCATTATCTCCAGGTGCTCGCGAAGCGAATAGAAATATGAGAGGAGTCTTCCGTCTCTCTCTCTCTCTCTCCCTCTCTCTCTCTCTCTCTTACTTCTCCATCTCGTGTATCGCGAGCAGCAGCTGTTGCACCACACGGATAGATAAAGAGGAACGGCAAGACGTTGATTTCGCGGGTCCAGCCACGTCTCTTGCGATATCGAGATCTCTCTCTCTCTCTCTCTCCCTCCCTCCCTTTTTCTCTCATTCACTCTTCTCCCGTCTCGTATTTCGGCCCGAACCACACTCACACGAGGCCAGGTATCGCTTGAGGGACAGCACCTGTCTTCTCGCGTTCTTCTTCACTATTTTTGCTTTTCCTTCTCCTCGTTTCTTCTTATTTTTTTTCCTCTCGCATCTTCTTCGTTCATTTTAGATTTTCTTCGCGCAAACTCTTCCTTACGTATCTCGCTACTCTTCTTCATCGTCAGTATACCGTATAGTTTACCTTTCTATTCTCTTTCATCGGACGTTTTATACTATTTGGGTCAACCCTTGGCTCTCTATTCTTCTCTAGTACGAATCTAACTTGAGATATGAATACATTTTTTGAATATGTGAATTTAGGTACTTAAATTAAAGAAACATCATTTAGAATAAAATCGACCTCTTTAACTCAAATATTTTGTTCAATAATTCTAATATTTATTTGAACGTATGCAAATGAATATTGAGCGAATTCAAAGAATTTCTATTTTCATAAGCTTTTCAAGAATTTCTTAAGTTCAAAAGCTCAAGAGATAAAATTACAGTATGAATTGTACAGTTCGAAGGTCATTCACTTTTCATAAGTATTCCTCCAATTTTTTTGAGGTGTTATATATCCGTCTGAACGAGACGTCTACCTAATTTTTGTTTTTCGACTCGCGCCAAAAAAAAGCCAAATCGATAATCACGATGGTTTTAAATGTCTCGTCTGTTTTAAACACGTCTCTCGATATCGAGTTTCTTCATCGCGGGAATTTTTTTCGCGCCACGAAGTATATCGGATCGATCCGACTCGAGGAGTGCAACGTCGAGTTTGATTTACTCTCACCCGCGAGGAGCAAGAAAGGGCCGCCGAGCCGTGTAATAGTTTGTCGAAGAAATACCGATGATTTCCTGTCGATCGAAGGCTGTTCGGATTCCATTCAACGCCGATACGTATTATTGTATGTGAGCATCGATGCTTTTTTTGAAATTTATTCATTTAAAATTGATTTTTAACAACGAGGTTATTAACCCTCGAATGAATGATGATGTATATGTACATCAGTAAGTTTTGTTTGTTTGTTGTTTTGTTTTGTTTGTTTTATTTTTCCCTTAATCTATGTTTAATTATCTACCTGTTTCAATTTATTGTATTTAAAAAGGGAAAATCATGCATTTAAGGGTTGAGGACTACAACACATCTTATGAATACGTTAAGTTAATAGTACTTTTCTAGTTCTATTAAACGCAAGCTCATTTCTTTCGATTCAAACTAAATGAATCTTATGTCCATTATTTTTCAGTTTCGATATTTTTTTATGAGAAAGATTAATTAAGATGATTGTGATGGGATTGTGACAAACGTAGTTGTTTGTAACAACAGGACCGTCCAAATCCTCTTCTGATATCCGATCTGTCGATAAAAAACAAGTCAAAACCATTGAATTAATGTTTTATTCTCGAAAAGAGATTTTTGCAGATGATTGCTGAAGTTTATTGTTCAGTGAAAGATGTTAGTGATTGGTCATTAAAAGGAATATTGATGGTTTCCCACAAAGGGGTTTTGGTAATCTTTTTATTAATCATCAATGAAAAGGGATAATTAATTCCCGTTAGGTAGGATCGATGTTTTGACAGAGTAATATAATTTGCATTGTATAATTGTTTCACTGTGTTCAATTTACACTAAATGACTACATTTTAAAATTTTTTCAATCATAAAATTGACACTTTGATAGTTCTAGATTAATGAACATACATACAGTGTTTGTATTTTGTTCGCACGTGGATACAGTCGTGTTCGACGATTAGCGCGTGCGCGTCATAGATTTATAACTCACTCTTATTAATTAATCATTATCCCCTTGTAATAATGATTAATTAATCAGTAATTCCTTATCTTAACAACATTTTTATGCTACAATTGCTATTTGAAATTGCATCTCAAATAATATATTCAATAGTATTTAAATGAATTTTTCATTTCAAAAATGTGACGTCACGAATACTTTTTCGCTATGAAAACTGTCTCGTAAACATTATCCGATAAATCAGTTATTGTTATTGTACTGTTATTGACCAAACCAAACTACTGTGCGCGAAAGGTGAAATTTAAAATCAAAATCAGTGCCATTGTGCTTGTGGCAGCCGACCTTATCGAATATGGTATCTGAAACTGAAGTAAGTAAATTGAAAAATTTTCATTGCAATATTAATTTTTCTGTACCTGTTCATGATCTCCGAACATTTAACGATAACTTCATTGTGAATTGTTAATATGTTTAATATTTAATTTTAATTTTAGTACGAAATGAGCAAGACAGTGGAAGATAAGAAGGTGCAGGAGGACCTAGAACCGGCGCCCATACCTCCAACGGTTGAGCGAATTATAAGCACTCTTCAGCAAAGTAAGTGTTATATCATATTCATTCTAATGATACATAAGACATCGGATTAGATGATTTCATTTTAATGAACTTTGTTTTTGTATTTCAGTACACCAGCAAAAATCACACGACCCGGTTCGTTGCCGGCGTCAGTTGCAACAACAGCGTGATCGGCTGAAGGAGGCGAATGAAAAAATAAAATCGCTCGAGGAGCAACTAAAAAAGGAGGAAGCCTTGAGGGATATGATCCTCGATCATATAATAGAAAAAACGGCATAATTGTGAGTAATGAGATAATTTAAAAATGTAATATAAAAAATTTTATTTTATTTATAATTTATAATTTATTTCAGATAACAATCGTTGTAATAACCAGCAGCGAAGTGAGTATTTTATTATAAATTATAGATTTCCTATACTTATTATATATATTAACAATTGTTTTTTTTTCTTTGTTACAGAGCAACGAAGCCAACCTTATTGATGTAAAATATTGAAAATATATGTAAAATAAAAATAAAACGAATTTCTAAAAAATTTTCTTGTTTAATTTTATTTACCCTGTCCTATCTTATGCAAGTAAGTTCAAAAATAAAAATCTTTATAAAATTGTCTAGTTAACCTCTACCTATCCTATCCTAACACATCCTAGTGTTTATATTTGTATGTTAAATTTATATTCCGAATTTTTGGAACATTCCAATTCGACGTACAGACACGATACTCATACTTACATACATATAATATAATATATGTATTATTTATATATCATTATTATAGTACTTAATTTTTTTAATGACTTTTTAATCCTATACAGTACATTAAAGTTATGGACAGTAGTTAAACTAAACGGGTTTTGGCTTATAAACAATTGCTACTGTATTATAAACAAACATGCTATCATACAAGATTATGTAATAAACAATTGTTTATGTAAAAGTCTTGTAATAGCACGTTTGTTTATAATACAGAAGCAGTTGTTTATGTAATAGTCTTTTAATATAGCATGTTTGTTTATAATACAGTAGCAATTGTTTATGTAAAAGTCTTGTAATAGCATGTTCGTTTATAATACAGAAGCAATTGTTTATGAGCCAAAACCCGTCTAGTTTAACTACTATGGACTAATTACTCAACAAATATTATTTAGAACATTTCTATTTCTCATTTTAACTCTGAACAGTGGAGCACGTTTGCCAGATCCACCCTGATAATAAAAAAAAACAATTTCTATCGCAAATTTACAGCGCGATTCGGCATAAGTTATTCGCCGACGCGGGGTAACAAACTCCACGAGCTCCGCGACAATATTTCTCGTTAAACACGACGGTCCCGTGGTTTCAGTGTCGTTGGTCGTTAACGTCATTCCTCCGGTGTACTTCGTCGGCTGACCCCGCGTTATAAATACCACGTGTTCAGGGGGAGGAGGGGGGGATAGAACTCTGTGGTGGTCGAGTTTACGCGCGACATTGCGCGCCTCTCGCATGCGTGACCGGCCGTAATACCGGATCTTCCACTGTTTTCATCTACCTTCCTCTCTCTATCGCGTTATACCCACGCACATCGTAAATACGAGGAAACGCCCGCGGGGATAAAACATTTGTCCAACGCGTCGATAAAACCTTGGCTTTCGGGTATCGAGCGTTCATTCGCAGCTCGTTATCATCCCACGGTTCTTTCCCGCCACCGAATTAAACGTCGAGCGCGGTAATTGTCCGAACGGGGTGAAAATTTATTTGCTCGGGGATCACCGGGAGGGGACGAGAAAGGAAAAATCGTACAATCGCAGCCGATGAGATGTCCCTAATAGAAATTAATCAAGTTTTACTTGATTAAGTCTAGAAACTAGCCAGCAATCAAATCTGGTAACTAGAACAGTAAGCATATCTAGTAACATAATCACAATTATAATTATCACAATTATCACAATCACAATAACACTAATTATTATAATAAATAACAGTAAGTTTTACTTGATTAAGTCTAGAAACTGGTCAGCAATCAAATCTAGTAACTAGAACAGTAAGCATATCTAGTAACATAATCACAATATCACAATTATCACAATTATCACAATCACAATTCTGATAACCTGAAAGCTGTCAGTTTTACTCAAAGTCGCCATGTTTTTGTTGATATCTAGTAAAACTGGGCAGTTACTCTAGACACTTACTCGATAGTACACTAGACAGTTCCTAGTTTAAGTCTAGTTAAACTGGCTAAAAACTCGATTTCATTTCTACTAGGGGTGTACTCAAGGTGCGTGACCGGGCCTCGTTCACGGGGCGCGTTATGCGCTAACTCTCTTGGCGCGCACCAGACTACCGGGGGTGGGGGTGGGGGGTGAGCGAAGGACCATCGTCTCCCGCGGCTTTCGTTCCTGTCTGAATAATGCATAGACCGACGTCGACGACGCCGTTAGTTGTCCCACTCTCCCCCATTCCTCGCTCTATCTCTATCTAGCCCGCCACTTTTCGCGATATACCCAGTCGAGCCTAGCGCGACCAACCCTCTCGACATCGGCCCACCCCCCTCACTCTCGTGTCTACCTGCCCGCCGTTGGACGATATATTCAGAACAGGTGGTGCGTTAAAAGATTTTCTCCTCGCGAAACGACGCGTACGTGAATCGCATTCCCTTGCCCGCCCATGATTCATAGGCTCGTTCGTGTTTCTGTTTTCGTCCTTTTCTTCGATCTTTTTCAATTTTATCTCTGTCGAAGTCGTTCGATTGGAATTGGCGTATCTGTAGAAATGAACAGATTTACTATTTTTGGTTAAGAAAATAATGGGTAGACTCACTGAAAATGAAAATTTATTGAATTGAAGTGAATATTTTGTTCGATAAAATTGATTATTTAAAATTACGAAATATTGTTTAGAATGAAATTAATATCTTCCAAACAAATATTTGGTTGAATTTACTTGATGTTTATTTGAATGTATCTGACTAAATCCAACAAATTTTTATTCTGAGTGTAGTGAAATTGATATTGGCAACTGGAAATAGTTGAACCGTTTATTTTGAAAATAACCTAGATTCTTTATTATACATAAAATCTGTTCTTTTTTCGGTAGCTAAGTAGTATATGTCAATACCGTTAATAAAAGCGATAACTAACATCTGGTGTTTCGCTAAAAAAGGAATTCTTACTATGCGTAATTTACTACTCGATATATGTAGATTGACTGATCCAAACATACATATACGGTTAAATAATTTGATCGACTATTTGTCCGAATTGAAACAGTTTTTTAACCGTATTTTTCGGTGTGTGTACTCAAATTTTACATTTAGTAATAAAGACATAAATTTTTCTTAGCGTATTCGTAAAAATCACGACTAAGAACCGATTAAATTTAGCAATGACTGAGTTGAGATACCAATTTTTTGAGAATTGGACTAAAATTTTTTATTCGAAATGGATCTGGATGAACCTGATCATTTTTCACCAGTTTACTAAAAGATTAGATTGATAACGTTAGTGATACTGCTAAAACATTTTATACTCGGATACAATATCCAGTTATATTTATGAATTGGGAACTTGGTTTCAAATTGAAAGATTCGAAAAAGGAAACAGGAGAATTGGCTCTCTTGTCGTGTTTGTGAAAACCATGACTGAAAACCGATAAAGTTTAACAATGAAAGAGTATGAAAAACTGTATAAATTTTTGAGGGTTCGGGGTGCTTTATACTCTTTCCTGTTGAATTTCGACAAAAAAACCGATTTTCATATCTATAATCACAAAATTCGAGTACAAACACTGAACAATAAGACTAAAAAACAACGTAAATTTTGACAAAAACCGATTAAATTCGAATTGTTTGTTAGTTTCATTGTTCGTAATTTGCATTCGAATTATGTGTTTTTAAATATATAAATGTTAGTCTCGTTATATTTGTGAAGATTACGACTAACAATCAATAAAACGTATGTAAAATATCGTGTTTTTAAATAAACACTCGAGACAAAATATTAGACCACTTCTTAACGTAAATAACTTAAATTTTACTGTTGTAGCCTGATTTAGACGTTTTAGTTGTACTATTAGTGTCAATACGACTAAAAAAGAGCAATAAAAACCATTTACAACTTTCATAACGTTAAAATCTTGATACAACTAGTAAGTTCAAAACGATATTTGAACGTACATACTATTTTAAACTTACATAACCAATTTTGCCAGCTTTTCGTTGTCCGCGTCTAAACGAAAACATCGTACTTAGGTCATAAACGTTAAAATAAAAATCTATTTTAAACCTCAACTCAGTAAATCGGGACGTAACTCCTCAATTTAGGTTCAAAACGGACTCTATCGCTTACACACGTCGTATATACGTTTTAACTTATTTAGCTGTAACCAATGGTTTACACGTTAAAACAGTGCTTAAAATATTGTCTCGGACAGGTTTTTGAATAATGATTATGAGTAATTTTTCGATATTTCAAATAAATAAAATTCTTGACAAACGAGCCCGGAATCTGATCATTTTCATCTCAAGACTAAGAAGGGAGTACCGATATCAAGAGTGAAACCTGATCAGTTTCTTGTCCGAATTTATATGATTTTTTCAGTCCAGTGTTTGTCGAATTTTGCATCCATAAATATAAAAACCGTTTTTTTTTCAACGCATAAATATTTAATAAAAATAAAGTAATGTTTTATACTTTTATTTTTTATTATAACAAAAAATTTGCAAATAAAATAGCATAAAAATCCGTTCCAATCTTTGAATCCAAAAAATTCTTCCCAGTGTACACAGAAAAAAAGGATTACTTGATTCAAGAGAGTTATGCGGAAGAAAGAAACATTCCGTCATCAAGAAAATAATTTCTCTATATTAGTAGAAAATTAAATTCTTGAGTTGAGAATTTTTTTCTTGAACCAAATATTGCCATACTTGAAACAAATCTATTTTGTTTTATCCTAAGATAATTATTTCTCAAAAAAAAATAGTTGAAAAATAGTAAAAAAATAATAACAGTAAGTAATAGTTTCTTGAATGAAGAATATATTGACTCATTCAAGGACACACGTTCTTGGATCAAGAAATCCACAACTATTGTGTTTAAAATTTATTTCTTCATTCAAGAAAGAAAAAGAGACTTGATATTGGAAAGTTTATTTCTTCCGCATAACTTTCTTGATTCAAGTAATCCTTTTTTTTCTGTGTAGTTTCCTTAAAGGACAAGTGACACTTGATTTTTTATCGACGCCAGGAGTTTATGGGAACTGATCACTCCCGGTAGTGTAATTCGTGGCGCGAGAGAAGTACAGGGTATTGCATGAATTACGGCGGGTCGTATCAATTAGGTGTTCCCATGGTGACGCGGCAGTAACGCGGCCGCTCAGATTGCGCACTTTTGTTATCCCCGTTATCCGCAGTCGGGACGAGGCGTTGGGGAGGGGGGGATTGTGTGTCGGCTCTCTCTCTCTCTCTCTCTCTCTCTAGCCATTATTTAGCCATCGAATTAGCGCAGGGGGGTCGATTTCGAGGCTCGCGAGATCCTCCGCGTGAAATTATACGACTCCATCCGAGCGACGTATAAATTTTTAAAGCCCGCCACCGTATCAAACCCCCCACTCGACCGCGAGTCTTCTTTTTTACCGTCCGACGAGCTGATTTTTGCGAGTGACTGGGTGATTTGCGTTTCAAACGCATTTATCATACGGAGGGAGGATTTTGTACGGGAGCGAGCGAGTCGATGCTTAATTAAAGCGCAATTCGATACGTTTGTTTCAATCCGAGCTGTGGGTGTGTAATTAACGTCGACGTCGATGAATTGATTTTGGTATGCAACCACTTCGTTGGATGCACTATTTAAAGTAATTATAACGTAATCGACGTTGCACCGAGCGAGAGGGAGAGGGGGGACTTGTAAATCAAGCCCGGCCCCCGTCGAGTTTCGAGCACCTTTGAATTTATCGTCCCTCGATGACCTGGATTATCCTTTTTATCTTCGGTAGAAAATTTTTTTCAGAACCCCCCCCC
>NCVS01006946.1:34361-56394 GCA_003055095.1 Goniozus legneri | reverse complement strand
CTTTGAATAATTCAGCCGACTTTGTCCAGGATTCCTGGCATCGATATCGAAATTCCCACTAGCCTCATTAGCGTCCGTAATTGGAGATCCCTCCCTTCTCTCCTTCTCGCGATCATCGTGCAGGCGACACACGATACGAGAGTACTCTGTAAAAACATCGCTCGCTATTTTTTCTCTTTACATGCATTTTAAAAACAAAACACGAAAACGCGAATATCGATTACATACGAGCGTGTAAATTTTTGTGCTTGCAACTGTTTTTTGAGATATTTTTTTTTCGACCCTGGTACTCGCAATTATATACTACTCAAAAAAATTAAAGGGACACTCGTTATTTTCAAACAGCTACAGGGTAAATGTACCTTTTATGACCAATATGTACCAATTATGGCCACTTTGAGAGTTATATTGATGGATTAAAATATATTTGATTACATAAATACATATAACATGACTTTGTTTATTTCTACGATTTTGCGATTGGACATCATTACGAATATTTCATGCTACTTGTTAAGAGTATAGTTAATATTGTTAGTAAAAATTTTTAAAAATATCCTACTAGGTAAGTCATTAAAATTTTTTTAAACATCAGAATATTTTGTAAATACTTTAGCTTAATAATTAAAAAAAAATAATGCTACAGTCATTATTGGGACAATAGGCACTATGGAGCCATTTGAATTTTTCTCATAATAAAAAAAGCTGCAAAGGTTTATGTACATGGTAAAAATGAATATGTTAAATTTAACATATTTCGCTTGTCCCAGAAAGTACACAATAATTTTTGGTGTTAATACAATGTAAAGCAATGTGTAAAAATATAAAACATATAATATGTCAAATTTTTAACAAATTTTTTCAGTTAATTTGACATTATTACAATGTCGTTTTAAGTACAGGCAAGATGTTATGTTAACACGTATTTTTAAAATGTTAAAAACTGACTCGTCTGAAATTAAATGTTGTTGATTTAACATAATAAATATGTATCTGATGTGTTAAATTCGAATAGTTGGCAATAATGATAATTTTAACTAACATACCCCTAACAAACACCCTAACATAATAAATATGTATCTGATGTGTTAAATTCAAATAGTTGGCAATAATGATAATTTTAACTAAGAAATATGTAAATTTTTGAAATTTAATAACTGAATTATGTTGTTAACAATAAGGCGTAGGCTAACATATTCGATTCTGTTGATTTTACAGTTAAGATTGTCATGATTTGACATAAAACTTTCAACAATCGATTTTTTTTAACATATTACACATTCATTTTTACCGTGTAATAATGGTACCAAAAATGAAATATTGACCCTATTTCAACTACAAATCATTGAATCGAGTCGACCAGCTGCTAAAGAGGAAAATTTAACTAATTCAAGTCCATAAATATTCACTCGATCTATCAAATTTGATCATTTTTAGCTGAGTTACAGTTCAAGAAATAATAACTGTTCCCTTAATTTTTCGAGAATTGTAAATTACACATTCAAACCGCGTGTGTTCGAGCTTTATTCGGAGTTCACTCCAACGCGACAGTTATAGTAGACATTCGCCGATAAGATATGGGAAATCCCTGGAATTTAATTATTGGCCGGACGCGAGCGAGAGAACGGCGATGTCCTGAGATCGTCGCGCGATTTCCCGTCCGTAGGATACCCCCCCCCCCTCCCCCTCCCAACGGTCCGCAATCTTAACTCACCCTCAATGAACGACGCGCGGCTTCCGGATTGTCTCGCACCCGACGACCGGCAGTTTCGGGGCTGCTCGGGCAAGAAAATCTCAATTTGCGGGAACGACGTACCCCCGCTCCCGTGATTGAGGACTCTATTATATGAGTAATTTAATCTCGGCTGTCTGGACCGTTCCGGTAAGATCTATCACTCCACATCTGAATTCGAAGTCGAATGCCTTTTTTACACAGTCATATATCCGAGTCCGAAGATAAAATTTGGTCCTTAATTTTTTTGATGTGTGAAAATGCTGACAAAATTATGTCCGTTCTATATTTTTTTAACTATATTTTGATTTATCGAAGCATTGAATTTTGTATTTAAAAAGAAGAGTGGAATAAGGATTTCATTCAGTGGGTTAGAATGTTAGGGTGATATATGAATTATGTCTTCGTTTTATTCTTTTTGGACCTGATTTTGTTCTATTTAGTGAAACATTGAATTCTGTATTGATGAAAGAAGAGAGAACCTAAATTAATTGAATAATTTGAAATTTTTTTAAATTAATTGAATTAATCAGATCAGTGATTTTCATCGATTTTAATTGCGTGTACATTTTTATGAATATCGATTATGATCAGTATGGTGATATCATTTGTAAAGAAGCGTCAATATGGAGGACAATATGTGAATAATACCAATGTAAGTATGAAATTATCTGTTTCGTTAAAATTTATGTATTGTAAATGTTTTTTTTTATTTCAGAATCCACAACCGTCTTCTATGCCGGTTCCGGCATCATCAATACGAACGTAAGTATGAAATTATCTGTTTTATTAAAATTTATTATATTTTAAATGTTTTTTTTTTTTTTTAATTGTAGCATATTGAAGAACAAATGAGGCAGTTGCGATTAGAGGAGGAACGCATCCACCTCCTCCAGCAGCAGCTGCAACAGCAACATTCTACCGTAGCGGAACAGTCAGCGCCGGTTCGATCTTCGAGTGTGGTTACGGGGGCGAATGTGGTTTCGGGGGCAAGTGTGGTTCGCCCACATATGATGATGCCACCGTCATTGATACCAATTCAGTATTATGGATGTAAGTATTTTTATATAATTTTCATATTCATTTTTTATTTAATATTAATTTTTTATTTTGCAGATAATGTTCAGCATACGAATATTTTCCTGCTGCAGCAGAAACTGCAGTACGTAGAAACCCTGCTGCAGCGGGAACAAAGAAAAAATTCCGAGAGGAAGGACAAAATTAAGGTCCTGGGGAAGCGTTTGCGTGAGGCAGACGCTGTGAAGAACGCCCTGCTCCGGGACCGTATAGAAGGTCCTTCCAGTTCCGGCAAGTTTTGTTTTTAAAGCTTTTTTTATTTTTCAAAAAAATAATAATTTTCTCTCATATTTTTCAGCACCATATAGGTCTAATTGGCGCTTTAAGTATCTAATTAATTTCTGATTTGAAAATTTGAAAAATTAATAATTAATATTTTAATTTTACAGCAACTAGGTACCCGCCACCAATGAATATCGATTATGATCAGTATGGTGATATCATTTGTAAAGAAGCGTCAATATGGAGGACAATATGTGAATAATACGAACGTAAGTATGAAATTATCTGTTTCGTTAAAATTTATGTATTGTAAATGTTTTTTTTTATTTCAGAATCTTTAATTTAAAAGAGCTTTATGTCATGATATGAGAAACTTCGTGTCAGTTATTTCTTAATATTCACATTGATGCATAAATTAGTATGCAGACGTTTACAGTCTATAGGTACCGCAGAACGATGATCGTTCCTTCAAGTTAAGCACCCTAAAGTCGTGTCACTAAGTGGGATGGGTAACCAGTCTCCGAGATTTTTCAGTTGATTTTTAACGTAGTATAAACCTTTATTCAAAGTTACAGGTTCGCTATCGGGGTTTACGGTGTGTGTAATATGTATTAATATACAGGGTGGAGAAAGTGTCGACTGTCAAAATTTACCAGCAGGTAGCCGACGTCAACCTGAATCCAATAGTAAAAATTTTTTAAAAATCTATTGTACAGTTTTTGAATTATTGCATAAAATGTGCAAGCGTTTTGGGCCAATCAGGAGCGAGAATCGATTCAACATCGCGACATCGGAGTAGGCTCGGACTTTGATTATTAAGCAGAGTTATTTTTCACGGGATATAAAAACAATTGCATGTGATGTCGGATTAATAAAGCGCAACAGATGATTCAAAGATGGCGGTGACACGTGAGCTGTCAAACTCTGAAAATCGAAAGTCGAAAATCGATTATCGATAATGAAAATTTAGCTTCGCAAATTTTCTGGTGTTTTTGCAATTCTTTATTCGGTATTTCTTGCATTACATTTTCCGGTATTCTCTGCATAGTATTTTGCAGTATTCTTCTTATTTTTCTTTATTCGAAAAATGAGATTTAATTTGAACATAAACTCAAAAATTCTTCAAAACAACATTCTTTTTATTCTGGTTTTGAGTCAACTAGTCAAAAGTAAGTCTTATGACGTATAACATTATTAAATTTTTCCTTTTATTTTACAATCCCATTCCGGATCCAGATGTAGGTGTTAGAAAGGGAGAGAAAACATCACTTCAAGGTTATGAAGTTTCTAAAAAGTTAGTTTAATAATCGTCGGAAGTACAACAAAGCGAGAATAAACAAGCGAGAATTAAGTAAAAATTAAAGTATTTCAATAACATTCAATACTTGTTAGTTTTTACGAAAGTTTCAATCGAATCAATCCTTCAAAGAAAATATTTTCGTGGTACCAGAAAAATCTTACAAAATATGGATTATGTAAGAAAGCTTGTTATACGTCATTTATCAACAAATTTAAAACACTCCATTACTCAATTTTTTAATCGTAATATTCGTAAAATAACTGATAATAACGAATTACATAAGTAAGGTATTGTACGTATATCCTTCAACTCGAGTTACTACTCGATATAGTTTAATCGAGTTCTCAAACTTCGCTCAGCACAGAAGAGGAGACGAAATATTTAATATTGGGATGTATTATCGAGTTTTTCTCAAGGAAGGGGTTCATTCGATGTAGTATAATCCGGGCCCTTTGGCGGCGATATATTCCACGCGGTGGGTCACTGGTTGCGAATTTGCAAAGGGCCCTTAGAGGCGCGCTACCGACGTCTTTGAAGTCAGTCCCGGCGCGCCTGTATTGAATTTGCATGTTATTCGACGAGGCTCTATCAACCTCTCTCTCCCTCTCCCTCTCTCATTCTCTCTATCTCTCGGTGCCTGTTCTCGCGAGAGATTCGCGTCGACTTCCTGTTGGGAGGGTTCCACAGGAAACGAGGACATTCGTTCCTGTAACACCTCCCGAACTCTCCGCGTCTGTCCATTCATTCCCATATTTCAGCCCTGTACTTCTCTCGTTTCGGACAGCCGATTGTCTTCACCTTGGAGTCCGCCGAAAGGGCCGAAATTTGCATCCCCCCGGCTTCGTGTTTTTGACTCCTGGCCTACATAAAGCGGGAAACGTTAACGAGTAACCGCATTGACGGCGTTATTAAATTCGAGTTATTGTTTCGTCCGATGACGGCGTCCCCCCGCCCCTCCCCCTTCCTCTTTTACCGAATCAGTTCTCCTCCGAAGCTCGTACTTTAATGAATTGTAATTCGGGCGAATTTGCAATTTAATTCCGGCATTGTTAGTTGTTCGACAATTGGGCAGGCGCGAGCGCTCTCCCCACTCTCCTCTCTCGCTCATAAATGCAAATTCAGCGTCAACGAAAACGCGGGCAAATCTTGGCTCTTCAATTAGCGCGAGCGATGTTTTTCCTCGCTGAGAATCGACAGTAAAATTAGCATCGTCATATACATAGATAAACTGCGATTTCGTGATCGATAATCGCAACCGTTGTGTGTGTGTGTGTGAATAAATGGTTATAAATTGAACCCCCTCCCCCTTCTCGTACCAAATTTTCACTGTAAAAACTCATGTGAAATGTATGTCTCGTCCTGAAGTGCAAAAAATGGTTTTGTCTGTTATTTCTCTTTCTACCAATACTCATTACCTATACATTGAAGGTAGTATAGCTGAACTGAAATAGGATACGTATTTCAGGTACTAAAATTCAGACAAAAGCTAAAATTCAAGTGTAGTTTTTAGTTTATTGTTTGTTTTTTATTTGTTGTTAATTATTTTGTTTTTGTTTGTTGTTGTTGTTTATAGTTCTTGTTTGTTGTTGTTTTTTTGTTTGTTTATTCATTTCTTCTAACTTCAGCAGAAGAAAAACTGAAATTTAGAAAAAAACTAGGAATTACCTCTGTAACGTCTTGTTTTTTATTTTCTCATTCAGTCCTACTAATCCTAGCAAGAAAATTGAAATTTAGGAAAAGGCTAAGATTCAACCTTTCTGATTTTAACAACAGCACTTTGAGATAGCTAACATCCTCCCTGTAATATTTTTTTTGGTTTTTATTCATTCCTTTTAATTCTGACAAAAAAAACTGAAATTTAGGCCCTAACTGGTGATGACCCTTGTAATGTTTCTATTCTTATTTTTATTTCTTCCATTCACTACTAGTTTTAACAAAAAAAAAACTGAGGTTGAGACACAAAATAGAATTCACTGTGAACCAGAAATAGGTTGATAGAGGTTTTTAAATCACATTAGGAATAGGGAATTTTATTATAGAACAGTGTAGAAAGAGTTTTTATAAGGAAATGTGTAAAAGAAGGGGAGAATTCTGATCTGGACGTTAAAGAGGATCGATTAAAACGAAGTTTGGATCTTTTGAAAAGTTTTTCTCTATGTTTAAAACAAAATTTAATATTGTCCAAATATAAGGTAAATCAGGCAAACGTGCCCCAATATTCTGAAAGTTGAAATAAAAGTTGAAATATATGTATTCAACGAATCTTTATTAAGCGAATGATCAGTCTCTAACTTTAATAAATGTAGAACAACAAGGCTATAAAAAAATTGAAATCGTTGTTGTTGAAATTATTGTTTTTAGTATTTAAAATTGTTGTACGAAATCTGAGAGTAGGGCACGTTTGCTTGACTTATATCCTAGTATTTTTTTTCTTTCTTTTTTCTTCATTTTCCCCATAAGTATGGTCTCTCATTTTCTTTCCTCAATCTCAAAAAACTCCAGCAATTAGAAAATCGATACGAACAAGAATTTTCGCGCGGTTATAAATTGCAGTACGAAGGAATAACCCTGAACCCGATCCTCGCGGGCAAAGGCTAAAGAGCGAAGATGGTTGCATCTAGACCGCAACGTAGGACCGGTTTTCCCCATAAGAGTCAACGTCTTGGCGACTTGAAGTACCCCCCCCCCCTCCTCTCGCGGTATCCTGACCTCTCTCTTCTTACCTCTCGAACATCGCGAGATTTATTTACGACATCGCGTATTCCGCGAAGGGACCGATGAAAATTGAAAACTGCGACACGTAGCTTGTAGCGGAAGTGGAGGATCGTTTTTTTCCCTTCCCTCGGTCGCTTCTTGCAGTAGCTTTTGCTCGAAACCGGTTATTAACTCGCGTAACGACCGCGACATAAGTACGCGCCGATTGTGCGACGAGAGATAGTCGAGAATAATATCCACCGAAGACTGCGGTTAGAGCGAAGGCGATAACTCGCGAATAAAGTTCGCGGCGATGGCGTGTCGAATCTTTCAAACTGTAGCGAGCAACTACACTTGAAAAATACACTCAGAGAAATCTGCTGATTTTATTGTGTCGATTAGTAAACAACGAATTAGTCAAATTAATTGTTTAAAAAATTCGAACTAAAATTGAATTCTTTTCATGTAGAAAAATCTGCTAGTTCGATTTCACTATGTCGATTAATGAATGAGGAATTAGTAAAATTAACTATTTAACAAATTCGAAATAGAATTTCTTAGAACTAGTACAAGAAATAATTGATGAATTAATCGTAATTTTTACTTTTTTATGTAAGTAAATATTTTTACTATTTTGAAGTAGTGAGAAGAACCATAGTAGAATTCAATGCTCAGAGGAAAATACGTTGAATAAATTTCACTACGTCGATTGGTGAACAGAAAGTCAATTATATTTATTAATTATTTCATAAATTTAAATAATTTTTTTAGTAATAGCTACTGTGAGAAATTGTTGAAATATCAATAGTAATTTCAACTATTTTGTTGCTAAATATTTTTATTATTCTAATATTGAAAGCTCTAAACATCTTATACATATAACATTTTCTTCTCAACAAAATACTCGTCATATTACAAAAAACTATAGTAACTTATTTTACTATCGTTAATAGTTTAAATGTCATAGTTTTTGTCGATAGTGAAATTCCATATATTTGCAACTATGTTATCATTAGTAACTAGGACTATATGTCCTGTTTCATTATTTTTCAAATTTTTTACTGATAACAGTAGTACCTAAATTTTGCCATAAACTTTTTCGAATGTGTATAACAATATTTTACTCTTTCACAACATTCACAACATTTATCTCTTATTCTCTTATTATCATTGTACCTTTTTCAGTAATCAATTTACGTATCGCGGAAGAAATTTCAATCGAAACTGTATTTCGGTTTCAATGAGCTCCGAATCTCGGAAACTTCTTTTATTGGTCGAAGCGGAATATGAGGACCGAGAATACGTAACAAGAAAGGGCTGAAACTTCGCAGACGTCTCAATTCAACTTCCCAGATATCGTGCGTGCTTCCGTCTATC
Source organism: Goniozus legneri (assembly GCA_003055095.1). Taxonomy (NCBI): domain Eukaryota; kingdom Metazoa; phylum Arthropoda; class Insecta; order Hymenoptera; family Bethylidae; genus Goniozus; species Goniozus legneri. Next base: position 47,992 of record NCVS01006946.1, on the reverse strand, counting down.
GAAGGGCTAAACGCTCGGTTTACTCCTCCATCTTCCTCGGTTCCCCTCGTCTTATTAAACGTTCCACGTATGTCCGATTTATCGGTGCCGCGCGGGTTCGATTTCCGTCGCGGTTACTCCAAGGACCCGAGGAGCAAAGTAGAGACGACGGTCCACTCGTGTATGCTCGCATTTCGAATTCATCGTACGGCCGAACTTTTGTCGGTTCGACGTGACGCCCGACGGCCAATATCGCGTTCTCGCGAAATGTACGTCGTTTCTCGGAACCTCTAATCCCCCCCCCTCCCCCTCCCCCCTTCCATCTTCTCCACCACCCGCAGGAACACGTGGTCAACTTTACATATTCATGCGCTATCGACACGAGGCTATATAGGCGTGTAGCGGTACGCAGGCCCTTTGTTTGATTGTACTTTGCGGAGTCGCTCATTGATTAAATTGGAAGAGAATTTTCTCTGCGCTGAATTTTGTTGAATGTATTCATATTTGCATACGTCCAAATTTACAAGAAAAAATAATTGTTGCAATTTCAAACATCAATTTGATTGAAACTAGTATTTAACCATTTCAAATAATAATTTATTTAATCGAATTGAGTATTTATTTGAACATATGCATACATTTGAGCAAATTTTTCACAGTGTGGATTAAACAAATTTGAGTGATTGAAAAGTTGAACAAACTATAACAAACAATAATGACACCGTTCTTGAACACCGTTCTTGATAACCGTTCAACATTACTATTCAATTTGACTTCTTTCAACGTAAATCGGCTATTGAAAAAAAATTGTCAGTAATTTTAGTGGTAACTAAATATTTTTGTAACAATAATATAAAAATTAGGAAATGTATCTAAACCGTTCAGTTTTTAAATATCCCAAGTCCATTGAATTTGAAAACGTCGATTATTTGAGCAAAACGGTGTTATTCAAACTAGTGTGTATAAGAAAGGGTTGCTTGGATCTCGCAAATTTGGTTGATATGTGTTTTAGGTATATTCGATATAAATCGATACTTCAATATTATTCGATGTAACCATTCGATATATCAAAAAGCAGCCGATGTGTGCTTAGTTGACAAAAATGATCTAAATCGATATTATTCGATGTAACCATCCGATATATCAAACTGCACCCGATGTATATTTGGGTAAAAAAATGATCTAAATCGATACTTTGATGTTATTCGATGTAACCATCCGATATATCAAAAAGCTGCCGATGTGTGCTTAAAAAAATGATCTAAATCGATATTATTCGGTGTAACCATCCGACATATCAAACTGCACCCGACGTATATTTGGGTAAAAAATGATCTAAATCGATACTTCGATGTTATTCGATGTAACCATCCGATATATCAAACTGCACCCAATGTGTTTTTGGATACAAAAATATTCGATTTATCGATGTATTCTAATATGATACATCGAAAGAATTAGACGCAGAGTAAATCCGGGATAGATACCCCAGTAATTGCGTTTTATAAACAATTGAATAAATAAAAATCTGGTTTGATAAAAGAGAGGAAACCGAGAATGTGAGAAGGTAAGTAGAGTAAAAGAACCCAGAGTGTCACGTTTGATGTGACAGATAGGAAACCGAGGTTAAGGTAAGCTAGGAGAAATAATTATGGAAAACCAGACAAAAGAGATAAACCGTAGAAAGAAACCTGTAAATAAGAATCAGCCGATTCAAAACCGAAATTCAAAGTCCGAGAATATTACGAAAAGTAACCGAGAGAATTGAATGTACGTCCGTTCTATCTGAACTTCAGCGAAAAGTGAGCTGAGTTCCTCGTTATGTTACTGAGTTATGTTTCCTCGAATCCAAACCATAATACCAGAAAAACCAAAACATCAACACGGAGACTCCGTGTTGATAACCGAAAATGTCCCGAATAAGAAAATTATCTTTTCGATCATTTTCAGAATCATTAAATTCAATAAAACGAAAACCAAAAAGTTTTCGACAGAATTCCGTTAACGAGAAACATTTAAAAAATTTTTCTGCGTCGAATGACACAGGAAAATCCGAAGTTCGCTGTGTAAAAGTAATATACAATGTTCGGCGTAACCAAGGCCGAACATTGGCCCGCACCGGACTTGTACCGAGCGCGCTAGAGAGAGCGCGCAATACAAACACTCGCTCTTAGCTGCTCAGACTTAGAAATTTAAACCGATGATAAAGGCAACTGCCAAGAGGAACAAGGACAGAGAATATATTCCGAATATAGAATATATTCCTATCCGAAAGAGAGATAATGACAAATATTATTTTTTGAACAAATTATTTAGCGTAATTGTACGAATACGAGAAGAACCTATGTTTGGTCGGAAATTCTCCAACACGGAGTCAAACCGTATTTTTTCTTACTGATTTTTTGATTGAAATGAAAGACAGATTTGAGCCATAAATTATGATGCAATTTATTGGCTCGTTGGGGAAAAGCCAGTGGCATAAAAACCCCGATTAGGTGAGATGGAGTTAAAAACTCGCTACAAGGTTATGCCAGCTGTCGGAACTAAATTCGCTACAGACTGGCCGTTGTATCCGACACTCGCGAATACAGCGTGAAAGAACGATCGCCAGGGATCGCCACCGCCAGGGGTGTTGGCACAAGACCACGTGGTCGTTGTGATACGCGTGATTAACAATAATTAATAATACACGACTGACTCGACGGACAGATCACGAACGGAACTAACTAACTGAACATATACGCGGAACAACAAAACGTCATCTCGTTCGAGTATCGAACAACCTATGTACCTTAGGGTTTTTCATATTTGGGTGAAAAAATTTTTTTTTGCTCTCCTGCCTCAAAATCTGATCGAAGATGAAAAATAAAAAATATTCCTATTTTTAAAAACATAAGTTAACTAGGAGACTAACTCATTCAAAAATTCGATTTTCCATTTAAATTGCACAGGAAAAATTTTTTTTGAGTGAAAACCCAATTTTCAGTATTACAGAAATTTTTTCAGGCAAAATGAGGATAATGCTATTGTAGGGTATTAAATTTTCTACAAAAAAGTGAAAATTGGGTTTTCACTCAAAAAAAATTTTTTCCTGTGCAATTTAAATGGAAAATCTAATTTTTGAACGAGATAGTCTCCTGTTTAACTTAAGACGTTTTCAAAAATACGAATATTTTTTATTTTTCATCTTCAGATGAATTATCAGATTTTAAGGTAGGAAAGCAAAAAAAAATTTTTCACCCAAATATGAAACACCCTAATGTACCTCTACCTCTTCCTTTTTTTTCGAAAGAAGTAGGAAAACAAAAGTAAACTCACAAAAGATAAAATATGTGAACTTCGTATTCGTATAATTACGCTAAGCAATTACTGGGGTATCTAACCCAGATTCACTCTACGATTGAAAGATGTGTTCAAAGAAATAAGTAAAACAATTTATTCTGAATTTAGGTTTATTATAAAAGTGTTATTACATTTTATTGATTTATCTGAACTCGCTCGAGTCTCTTGATTTAAATCGAAGCTCATGTACGGGTATTTACATTCTCAAAATCCTTTTTTCTACTCACATGTTTTCTAGATAAAGTCTATTGAGAATTTACATTCAACTATATTTATGAAACAATAAATTGATTCAAAAAGCTTAGCTTTCTCTCCACTAGTATGGCGTACTTATCAACGAAAAATCATACACAACTTCGCATACACTTCTCCATTGGAAATTACGTCCGGGTAAGTTTTGACAACGCAATGAAATTACGTTCGCGGTTTTACGTCTCTTTAAAAGTTCGACCCGATCTACGCGGGCAGCGATATATGCTTTTCGAGTGGTAATAAAGCTTGCTTGATAAACCCCGAAATGTCACTAGGATGGATTTTATAGCCTCGTGCTACGTCGCGAGGGAGGAAGTTTTGTCGCGCCGGTGAAATTAAACGAGTGCGCGTTATCTCCGACTCGCGAGTATTGTAATACCGCGATGGCCATCTTCTTTAAAATTTTCCCAATTAACGCGCGAGTCGCTATCCACCTTCCACGTTCGCTACCACACTCGGCGGAACAAAAAGGAGCCACGTACACTCTTACGCAATTTATTTAACGTTTCTTTGCCCGACGGGGGAGCCCTATCTATCGTCCGCACCCTCCGCGAACGGTAAAACCCGGGACGATCTACGATGGCGACTCGCAGACGGGGAAGTAATAAAATAAAGAGCCATGGGACGAAAAAATAGTAGATCGCGATTCCGAGAAAGAGAGAGAGAGAGAGAGTACAGCGTTTGTCTCTTTGACCGATTATGTCCGTTCGACTGGATCGTCAGCGGGAGCGAAAAAGCGGGGAAAAATGTTATTCGAGGAATTCTTTTCGTACGCAAAAGAGGCCTTCTTCCTTATCTCTCCCCGTTCGCCTCATCGCTCGCCATACCTCTTGATCTTCAGCGACGCGTTTGTCTTTATCTTGGCCGTGGTATTTTTCATTTCAAAAATTACGCCCCATCGGCCCGAGCCGCAACACCCGCCTCTCCTCTCGAATTAACCCCTTCCCCGTATCATATTTTTGCTCGGGCTCCTGCTTACTTTTCTTCATCCAGCGCGGGGCTTCGCAATATACACTAACGCGCGATCGTCTTCTGCACCGCGGAGCTGCTAGCGCGTGTAATATCGATGTCTTCTTTTCCATCTCGGTGCGCCGAAAGAGCAGGAGGCTTGATGGACGAATATATACGCGAGCAGGTTTATTGAAAATACCGTGGTTGTCGTGGCTTGTTTACGTCACCACCTACTCTCTCACTTCGCGAGCGTAAATACACTTTATAAGATGTGTGTGTGTATGTGCGTATGCGTGTATATATGTGTGTGTGTGTGTGTGAGCTCTCTGTGCCTCTGTCCCTTTCATAAGCCTTGCGGTTGGAGGAGAGCTGCAGGAATTTTCAGTCTAAAAACTTGAGTAACCTGTATTTCTAGATTCAGATAATTTGATGTTTTGAAAAGTGAGGTACAAGCATCAATTATTGACACTGTAACAGTTTTATCGTTTTGTTTCTCTTGTGATAGAATAATATTGTTGAATTTGTTTTTTAATAATATCTTAATTGACTTTTGGCTGCTCGAATTCATTCTTTCTGAGAGTAACATATATGTAGATTTAGATAATTTGATTTTTTGAAAAATGAGATACAAGCATCAGTTGACACTATAAGAGATTTATGATATTATTTTTTTCCTATATTGATGATTGATATTGTTGAATTTTTATTTTAACAATATCTTCATCATTCTTTTACTGCTCGCATCGAAGCTTCCTGTAACAATAAGAATTATTGATGAATTTACTATTTCCATGTAATAAAATAGATACACGAAAAAAAACACTAATACACTAATTGCACTAATATACACACTAATACACACTACTATACTATTATAAACTCATTACACACAAACACTAATTATACACTAATTATCATTTAAAAATTAAAAGCATAAAATTGATCCTAAATTCATATTATTGACAATTTTATGTCAATACTTTTGTCATACTTTACTTATAAGTAAATTCGTGTGATTACATGGAAAAAATTTTATCTAATCATTTCAATAGAAAATTACCACTATCAATTGAAGCTTTTATATTATTAAAAGTAAACATTTGTTATAGTCATTTAGATTTCATTTGAAAATATTCGAATAAATATTTTCTATGATAAAATGAATAAGGTATTATTCAGAATAAATAATAATTGTTTAGACTGAAACAGGAGTCTGTGATTCAAACGATTATTTTATCTAGTAATTAAAATATCCATTTTAAAGTATGAAAATAAATATCAATCCAATAAAAATTTAAAAATATTTGTTAAAATGAAATTTAAAAAAATTTCAGTTTGTCTTAAATGCTTGGAAATTTTTATTATTCTGTTATACTGAAATTGGCAACACCAGCTACGCAAATTCCCTACTTTTTAATTTTCTGGTGTAATCGCTCGCGGACATGTTTCTGTTGCGAGGTTCAATCGCCTCTCAAAACTGGTGAAATTATGTTTTTTCAGTGCAAACAAACACTAAAAAAACTGTAACACTGTTTTGTTTTGTACTAAAACTACAAAATATGCGATTCACTAGAATTCAATTTCAAAAACAATCTCGAATCGATATAAATTATTTTCATTCGATATAAAGAATTTTCCACAAAATATTCAATTTTCGCATAGAAAATATGAAATTTCAAATCAAGATCAGCTTACCAATAGATTAAAAATCGAAGAAAAAATAAAAAACTAGCGAAACGATGTTTCCGGCAAAAATACCCATCAAAACTACAAAATATGTAGTTCCATAGAATTTGAAAAATAATCTCAAATCGATACGAATTATTATCACTCGTAAAGAATTTTCCATTAAATATTCAGTTTTCACGTGGGGAATATAAAATTTCCAATCGAGATCAGTTTACCGAGCGGAGTAAGGACCGAAGAAAAAGTCGTTAGGTTGTAACGTCTCGTTGATTACATCAGCGCCGGAGGCCACCCAGTAGATACTGTTCGCCCATGTGTACCCATTCTTTTTCTTCATTTTATCGACCTCGAGTAATTTTCATAATGGCTGCGCGTTCCGCCGTCGTTCGAATTTCCAATACATGGGCTCGTAGGCCGCGTAAAAGCGTCCATATTTATTTTTATTCGTCATATTCATATACTCCTTCTTTTTTCTAATTAGAAAGACGAGGAGAGTAGCTAAACTAGGCAGGTTTTGGACCATAAACAATTGCTACTGTATTACAAACAAACATGATATAGTACAAGACTATTACATAAACAATTGTTACTGTATTATATACAAACATGCTATAGTACAAGACTATTACATAAATAATTGCTACTGTATTATAAACAAACATGCTATATTACAATACTTTTATATAAACAATTGCTTCTGTATCATAAACATGCTATATTACAAGACTATTACATAAACAGTCGCTTCTAAAACGTAAACAAACACGCTATAGTACGAGCATTTAAAAAACTGTTTTATCCCCATTACACACTGCAGGACAAGAATTTAAAAAAACTGTTTTTAAAATGCTCGTACTATAGCCTGTTTGTTTACGTTTTAGAAGCGATTGTTTATGTAAAAGTCTTGTAATATAGCATGTTTGTTTATAATACAGTAGCAATTGTTTATGGTCCAAAATCTGCCTAGTTTAACTACTGAGGAGTGAATTCAAATTGCCGCTCTCTCCCCTCGAGAATTCAAACTTTCGTCAGCGAATTCTTTTTCATCAATCGTAAAATATTCGTAAAGGGAGCTGCTTCTCGACGAATTTTTCTCTCGCATGCGAAACGGTTACACATTCGAGTGGAATGAAATGACGGTATCAAATGAAAGAGAACAACTCTTGGCTGACGGTTGGGTCGGTGGGCGTGTATAGATATATATATATATATATATATGTCTGTGCTATATAGAGCTCTCGTGATACGGAGGACGGAGGAGAGCGAAGGAGGGAAGAGAAGAAAGAAAGACGAAGAGGAGGGCATCGTGACGGTAAAGAGGCCACTCGAAAGAGGATGCCGCACGCGATGGGACCCACGTATCTTGCCGACATTTGTTGGATCCATTAAAGGATCTTCTCGTACTCTCGTTCTCGTTCTCTCTCTCTCTCTCTCTCTCTCGATTCTTTCTCTTCCTCGAGAGATCGAAACCCAGTAGCGAATCGAGAGAGAAAGGAGCGAAAACGCACAGCTGAAAAATTCTGCGGCGCACGGGTCAATAATTCAGGGCCAACTGAGAATAGGGCGAGAGGGGCGTGAAGGGTGGATGCAACCCGATTACCCAACGGGCGCGATCGAGGGAAAATCCCTCTTCGCCCGAGGTTCCACGTCCGCACTTCTCTCAACCCTTAACGGGAGGGGGGAGGGCAAATTTCTTCTGTGGAAAATCGCACGCGATTGGAATCGCGGCGAGCTTTTCTTCTTTCGAAATACAAGGAGAGCGTACTCCAAGAAATTAATGGATCTATATTCACACTTTTTGTTAGTCAAGAAAGGTCCGAAGTAACTCTCAAATCATATCATAAGTGAGAAAAATTCATGAAAATTGCCTTTTTAACGTAATTAAAAAAAATTTCGTTGAAAAGAAATTCTTACACTACCAAAAAAATATTTTGTAAAAAAAGTCCAACGTGATATTTTTAAATGGGAAGATAATTCAGGGATTAAATAATGGTAAAAACTAACAGTTCTAGAAACTAATGACACCAATGAATAATGTATTTGTTACACGAATTTTTTGACCATATTTTGGTGTATTTATTTTTTTTTCGCTACAAAAGAAAGTTGTTTTTTCCGCAGTTTCTTACCAAGAGCTACATATCAATTTTTTGTTTCTCATATGTATTTATCTTCATATATTGTAACTTTTGCGAGTTTCACATCACTTACATTCGATTAGTTCAAAAATTTTCATACCTATTCATCAAAGCTGTAAATATGCCACAAAAAAGTTTGAATATTCCGAACAATTATTTTTTACCTGTACATGAATGCATCTTATACTTGTAAAGTTGATTAAAATATATATTCCGACAGAAAAAAAATCCGATATAATAATTCTTTTTCATTAATATATTTCTAAGTATATCTATAGATCTATTACAATTACGTATAAGTTCTCATATGACAAACAAAATTACAAATTTTATGTATAATAGATCAGTGCTATCATCGTTGTTTGTACTAGCAAAACTAATTAATTAACATAATAGTTAATGGTACCAATTTATTATTCCTACATATACAGTACAGTGTGGATTGAGCTAGAAGATTAGTCATTTTCACATATTTAGTATTTCAATGGGGCTGTAAAATTCTACTGACAATGAGTGTATATTGAAGAAAAATTTTATTGAAATAACTAATTATGCATTTTTATACTGTCAAAACGATATTCCAACAGTTCGATGAGATATCCAGTGCATATCAGCAAGCATTTACTAAATCTACCAATATAGGATAGATTTGTGGCCACTTTAAGAAATTTCGTGTCTTTGATCAAAAATTAAATCAATTCAATCGCAATATCTAATGAAGGAAAATCAATTAATCAATTCTTGGATGTATTAGTAGTCGAATTATTACATGTATGAATCTTCAGAACTCTTTTTATTGTAAAAAGGGAGTTAAATTGTACAATAATGTCTGTTGTACCAGTAGTGGTCAATAGCACCATTTTTGATCAATTGTCAAGTGATCTAAATAATAAATTAGTGGAGCATTTCAAAAATACTATGAATATTACACACGATTCTCAATAATTATTAGTGACTTATAAATTCTTTTTTAAGATTTTTACTAACAATAAAAGAAATTGCTCAGACACACTACGACTCTGGTTGTTTCTTTAATATCTTTTGGAAGTATACCTACATAAGAAGCATCATGAAATATTCACAATGACGTCAACATATTTAAAAATCGTGGAAATAAACTAAATCCTATTATAATAAGAATCAAATACTAAATATATCAATATGTATTTCAAAGTGGCCACAAGTGGTACAGTGGCCACAAATGGTACATCTACCCTATTTTTCGCTCAAATGAATTTTCATTTAGCAAAACATTCTGTCAGAACAAAAATGTACATTTAGTTGGTTTCAAAAAAATTTTTTCAGCGCGAGAAATGAATTATACAACGACGCTTAATTACACCTACGATCGCGAAAAACGGCAGCCGTGGGGGTGCCTCTTTTTCTTTTTTTTTTTCTTTTTTTACTGAGAACGGTGATTGAAATTCTCGTGCATCGTCCAGGAGGCGGTTTTGCGCGTACCTTCCTCCAATTTATCGGGCGAGGCGTGCGAGAGGGGGAGGGTGCGCGAATCCTTTCTTCTTCGGGTTCTCGATCTTCCGAACGCAGCTGCATCTCGTCCGGAGCCGTTATTTCGAGTTCCTTTTTTTTGCCGCGGTCCTCCGCGTGCCACGGACCATTATCCGGCGTCTTCGTTCGACCGGCTCCCTCTTTGTCTGCCCATCTTCGTCTCTGTCTGTTCATTAGTACGTTTGTATCCCCTCTCCCTCTACCGTATTAGACTCTCCCTACTTCGCGAGATAACCACAGCCTCCGATTTCTTCTTCTCTCCTTCTTCATATTCTCCTTATTTCGCCATGCGCCGTCTTCGTCGGTGCTTGGCCGATTCTCTCTGCTTCTCCCACTGCACTCGGATAATGCCATTATTCTGTTGCGATGCAGCTGTTACCCCTTCTATTCTGGTCAAAATGGTATCGAATTAAAGTGCAATTTCGCTCGAGCTGTACTATACATTGTCGTCTATTTGATCGTACGTTGTCAAGAATTTTGGTATTGAATTTCAACCGATTATTTGAGGAGTTATGTAGCGGGCGAAAATTGTTTAAAAATTCATATTCAATTTAAATTGGATTGCTTGAATGCTAAATTTGAAACATACACTGAGAATAAAAATTAGTTGGAGCTACTTAATATTTGTTTGAAAATATAGAAATAAATAATTTGTTTGATAACATGAATTATTACTTAAAATTAAAAAATTTTGCTTAAAATAAAATTAATATCTTTAATTTAAACAAATGCACTTAATATTTATTTGAACGTATGCAAACAAATATTAAGTACATTCAACAAATCTTTGTTTTCAGTGTAAAGAGTTTATTCTGGTAAACAATTATAAAAATTAATCATTTTTCGTACCACTTCAATTTCGAATTACCAATATATCTGAAAATTCAATTTATTTATTATTTCAAATTCAGTGCAATACAGATTTTTCCTTCAAGTTACATTGTACTGAAAAAAATTATTGAAGCTACTTGATGTTCACTTGGAAATATAAAAATGAACTCGGCAAAATATGAATTATTATTTAAAATGATTTTGTTAAGAAAATCAAATATTTATTTGAACACATGAATATCAAGTACAAAGGACAAAATTTTATTCGCAGTGTAGGTAGGTATTTTTTGATGTGATTGTGAATAATCGAAATTATGATTCGAATTAAAATATAATTTATACCAAATTTTATATTTAAATGTGAAGTTTCATGTAAAAAGTTGATTCTAATAAATAATTATGAGAATTAATAATTTTTTGTGTTACTTGAATTTCAAACTCAAAATCACAAATAAGGATAATTTGAAAATTCGAGTCATTTTTCATTTTAAATTCATTTAAATTTCGGTGTTATGATTTTCCGAATTATTCCAGGTATTTTTTGATTGGTGTTATTTTTGTAGCTGTGAATTAACGAAAATTATGATTCTCGGGGGGTTTTTCAGTCGAAATAATTCGAATGCTCGTAAAGGCGCGCTAATAGTTTAATTGGTTCAGTGAAACACATCCGAAGGTAGAAAACAAGGCAGAATGTTAATTGGTTTGTCGTTCTCGCGACGTAAGAAGAAACGCAACGGGAGCAAGAGCAATAAAAAGAGCGGGATAAGTACACACGGCGCTGGGAGGTTGCGGGAAAAGTAAAAGTAACCTCGGTTTTGCGCTTCTTAATTTCACTATTCGTTCCTATTTTCACGATTCGAAGAACCTTTTCTTGCAAAATATCGCCCCGGGCGATACCACCCACAACTGCCGGAGCTCTTCGCATTTTCACCACTTTATTCCGCTCTCTCGCGTATTTTCATCTTCAATTGGTCGGCTAGCTCGTCTCGCCAGCTCCTTTCATCGCATTTCTGTATATCGGCCAGCCTGTTTCCTTCGCTCTCTCGTCATTTTTGAGTATCACTCCCTTTTTTTCTTTCATATTTTTTCCGAAGTACTCGGACGTACCATTATACTCGGGCCGAAAAGAGCGTCGAGAGTATCGACTGGCTCTCTCAGCCAGGTGGCCAATAAGCTGGTCTTCTTCCTTTTATCTCGTCGCGAGTTTACGCGCACGCACGTCTCGGACGAGTTCGCGGAACGGAGGGACTCGAGAATCTACCGAGCTCGCATAAGTAGCAATCATTTCTCCGGTGTTGGAATTATGCTTAAACGTTCGCTCCTTTCCCTCGCGTCCTTTGCGTGTCTCTGTTTATTCGTGACTCTTCTCTCTTCCTATTTTTCTGTCTTTATCTCTCTTCCGGTCTCCGCTTTTCGCTATTTACATTGAAAGAAAAAAAAAATATTCTGATAATTTTTACAGAGTCATGAATGTTCACTAGCTTATCAAGTAAACAGTTGGAATGAATAAGACTGTTATATTCAGAATTGTTGTACCTATCGAGTTCATCAACCCAATATGTTGTTTCGAACCAGAGAGAAATGAGATGAAAACTCACAATCAACTTTGTGAATGTCTGCATTGAAGAAGAATCTTTGACAAAATGATTAGAACAGGAATTTTTGATTTTCCAAAACTGACCTTGTTGCACCAGTAATGCAACATTATAGAGTAGATGTTGTTGTAGATGTTGTTGTAGTTGTTTTTGTAGATGTTTTGTTTATTTCAATGAAATACCAAATAATATACCATTGTTATACCTATCAAGTGAATTCATCAACTTAACATGTTGTTAAGTATATTGTTCTTACACATTTTCAATTCGTAGGTTCTAAGAAAATTGTTGTATGATTTTTTTTTTACTATGAATGTTTGCATTGATCAAAAATCTTTAATTAAATGATTAAAACAGACATTGCTGATTCTCCATAATTAACTTTGTTGCAAAATGTTATTTACAACGAACAACACATCGCTATTATGATCAATATCACGCCAGCTAAGAGAAAATGCCACTCAGCTCCCACTTTTTTCAGCATGTTTATTCACGATTCCTCTCTCCTTCTATTTTTCTTTCTTCATCTCTCTTCCGGTGTTAACTTCTTTTCCCTATCCATCCTCACGAGTATTCACACTGCGTTCTCATATTCCGAGAATTTATACCTCTCATACGCATCGGGATAACGAAGTGTTTATCGAGTTGCGTCGGTGTTGCTCCTCGAGCGAGCCCGCTCGGGTTTTTGCCATCCGAGTTTATCTTCGGAAACGGCCAACTAACGACCTTTCTTGCGATACCCGATGAGGTGTTTCGACTTTTTTCCCCGCTTTCCGTCATTATTGTTGGCTCCTCCGTGCGCGGTATCCGCAGCGAGAGATTTATCGCGAGGCTTCGTTAGCCACGGGGAGCTCGAAAAAAACCGAGCTGGATCGAAAGGTCGCGCGAAGATCAACCCGATCGCACGTAATGTAACGATTACCGCGGTGTACTTTCACCGCGACCCCGGCTCTGTAAAAGTTCGTACAGCGAGAATAACACGCGTAGACCTTTCATTGACAAATTGAGGAAAATTTTAAGTTTAATAATAAAATTGAATTTCTCGCCAATTCAACTTCTGAACCAGCAGACTTACGAATAAATCATGAGAGACCTTTTTTGTAGATCATTCAATTTCCAATTAAAATATGTATTAGTTTTTACAATACGCTGATTCATCATCGAGTAAGAACATTTTGAATTAAAAAAAAAATTTTTCCTGTGTTAATTAATTCGGAAACTTTTTTTTCTTCGTAGCTGGTCGAAAGTACATTATTAAACTTACTTTTTTTAAACATTAAATGTTGATAAGTATTTTTTGATGCCTGCCCCCGACATTTGCGGCATGAGCGAAGCGAGTGCTGCTGGTCGG
>NCVS01006946.1:0-22942 GCA_003055095.1 Goniozus legneri | reverse complement strand
CAATTCTGTTACCGCGAGACCGTTACAACGTCATTAGACCTCGGCTTTATCTGAAACTCGAGCATTCTTGCGCAACCCCATCGTCCTCCCCGCATCGCTTTTAACCCGACGATCGTGCTGTCATAAATTTTCAACAGTTCGTTTTATGCAAGGAAACGACCAAGTTATTTATCACCCTACATCTCTCTCTCTCCCTCTCTCTCTCCCTCTCTTTCCTTCCTCCCATGTGCACAGAAACGAGAGGAGAAGTAGTTCCAGCGTACGTTTCAAAGTTTGGCGAAAAAGAAGCAGCAGAGCTCTTCCGATCATCGATCGAACTGGGAGAAGTAAATATTTTCGCGATATACCGCGCCGAGATTTATGCGGTGTGTCTCGATTAATACTGCATCCTTCGCGAGAACGTTTTCCAGTTTAAATCGTAAGAAAGCACGCTTGAAAATATAATCGCGAGTTCGGGAACATCGTTCAAACGGTTTGCGCTCGTGGCCAGTGGGCATTGAAATTTTATCCGTCGTTTATATTTTCTCTTCGCAGTCGGAAAATAGAAATACGACTCGCTATATGACAATGACTTCATGCACGGTAAAAACGGATATGTTAAATTTTTGGCGTTAATACAACATAAAGCAATGTGTAAAAATATAAAACACATTATATGTCAAATTTTTAACAAATTTTTTTAGTTACTTTGACATTATTACAATGTCATTGTATGTACAGTCTTTGTTGTTGTTTTAACTTATTATAATGTTGAATTCAAAAAATAACAATCTTCATATGTTGTCAATCTTTTTTAACATTTTTTCTTACATTCCTTCAACAAAAAACGATGTCAAATTCAAATAATTGGCAGACATGGTAATTTTAATTAAAGAATATGTAACTTTTCGAAATTTAACAACTGAAATATGTTGTTTACAATGAGGTGTAGGTTAATATATTCGATTCTGTTAATTTTACAGTTAAGATTGTTCATGATTTGACATCAAACTTTTAACAATCGATTTTTCTTAACATATTACACATTCATTTTCACCGTGTACGGTGTAGAGTCGGTTATATGCTCCTCGGTTATTGGGTACAACTACTAGTCAGTGATAAATTTAAGAGTCAACCTACACGCGTTGTATAGAAGACTTGGGTAGGGGGAATAGACAAAGAACACCTGCGAAAGAATTGCCAGGTGCACGGCAATGGAAAAGTGGATCGACATAGATGACATCTAAGGTAAAGATTAGTTTTAAATTACTTTTCCATTGATTAAGTTTTTTTGTTGCTTCGAGCAATCGTGAAGTCTTTCCGCTTCGGGGTATTAGAATACTTTTTAACATTCAATGTTATTTCGAATTACAACATTTGAAATTCTTGATCGCAATACTGTAAACATTATTTGAAGTTTATGTTAAATTGCAGCGGTTTGTTGTTTCTGAGTAAATTCGATGCATATAATAACAACGGTGTTTTACCACGAAAAAATAACTCGATCTCGCGAATTATATGAATGTTAAATGGAAAACAAACAGTTATGTAGAAAATCCATGATGAAAATTCAATCTGGTTTTTTCAGGCTGGAGTGAATTTCAAAAATTACTTCTACTGATATTTTCAACCTTATTAATTTCGCGAGGAATGAAAATAAAATTCAAGCCATAATGCAGATTTTTTTAAAACAGGAAGAATTTTATTTCTTCTACTGATAATCTTGATCCGATTATAATCTCACGAGAAAGAAATAAACGTCAAGGGACAGAACATATGAAGATTACTACGATTTTTGTTTATTAGATTATGCTATATAGACTGATATCTATTAATGGCCCAGAATGGTTTATTTTACTTCTGATTTCGAGAATTTGATCTAAAAATAAATGTAGCATCAATCTTAGCTGGTTTCAGAACCATTAGAGCACTTAGTGGATCGCTGCATATGCGACATTAGACTTTCTATTACAGATTACTCAGATTACCTCAGGTAGAAGTAAATTTTCACTTACTGATATTTTTGAACTTTATTAATTTCGAAGAAAAATAAGCTTCGAGCGATAGACCAAGTGAAGAGTATTTCGACTTTTTCAAACAGAAAGGGTTCTCCTTTTATTAATTTCGATCTGTTTGGTCGTACGAGAGAGATAAATTTCGAGGAAGAGAACGTATGGGAATTAATCCGATTATTTCAAGTAGAAATGAATTATCCAAATTTCTCCTTCCGATATTTTCGAGCTGATTAATTTCACGAGGAAGATAAATAGAATTGTAGAAGAAGCTACTGACGTTTATTAGGAAGACCGGAAAGTATAAATTGGTTCGAAATATTAGTATAATAATACGTTTCTGAAAACCCCTCATATTTTATTATATTTTTGACCTAATATTATGTATTGTTGAATAATATGTTACAGTTGATCTTAAAAAACGACTTTAGAAGAATAAATTAAAAAGAAGAAAAATTAAAAGATGAAGTAGGTGAAGAATATTCCAATTTTTCCAAAAAGTAAAATCTTTTTCTCACTGATATCGATCTGATTAGTCGTATGAAAAAGAGAAATAAATTCTAAAATAAATTATAGCGAATTTTTCAAGTTTTCCTTACATTTTATTACATTTGAGCGATAAAACATGAAGAATATTTCAGTTTTTTCGAAAAGAAAGAATCTCTCACTAATCTCGATCTGATTAACTGTATGAGAAAAAGGAAACTCAGCGGGACAAGCGTATAGTATTTGGGGTAGGTCGTTGCACACGAAAAAGAGAAATAAATTCTGTGGAATAGAATCTAAAAATCAATCCGATTATTCCAAATAAAAAAGAGTTTTTCAAATTTCTCTTATCAATAATTCCGAGTTGGTTAGTTTTACACAAAAGAAAGATAAAATTTCATCTTCACCCTTATATTAAACTATAGTTATCTAATGTATTGTTGAATAATATGTTATAGTCAATGAAATAAACTAGTTAAAAAAAAAATATATCGATTTTTTCAAAAAGAAAGAATTTTTCTCCTCTGACTGATCTCGAACCGATTAATCGTACGAGGAAGAGAAAACTCGACGGGACAGTATTTGGGGTAGGTCGTTGCGCGCGTGGCGAGGGCGCCGCGTCGAGTGCTCGCCGGCCGCCTCGTCAACCCCTTCTTTCCCTCTTTCGTCCTCTCACGCGCCCTCCGTCGTTGAACTTTCGCCCGAAGCATGCGCCAGGGGTTCGCGCCCTCCGCATCCCTCTCGCTCTCGCCTCGTTGGGGGTCGCGGCGCGCGACGACTCGTGCTCCCACTAAACCGCCGACTATCAAACTGGCAGCTTCGCGCTTTTCGCTCTCTCCCTCTCTCTCTCTCTCTCTATTCGTTATCAGTGTGCGCGTGTGCGCGTGTGTTTACATCCCGACTTCTTTCTCGAGAATCGTCCCCCGTTATTTCTTGACGAAAAAAAAAATCGAGTCGAAGGAGAGAGAGCACGCGTTCTTTTCTCTCGCGTTATTTCGCACGCGAAATCTGTCCGCGACAGGTGTCTTTGTACGGCTCGAGGATCTTACGAACCGCTCACGGGACGAGACTCGTCAGAAGTCCGGTGCGAGACGTCAACTGCAGGATCGTTCACCCCTCTTCCCGATTTTCTAGCACGGGGCGAATCGATCCGGACTGGAGTCTTCGCGACACAGTGACGTTTTCATCCGTCCTCGAGGAAAAAATTTTCCACCGAGGAGCTAAAATTTTCCACGGAAAAGTGAAAATTTCCAGGGAAAACGAATAATTTTTCCCCGAAAAAGTGAAAATTTCCAGGGAAAACGAATAATTTTCCCCCGGAAAAGTGAAAATTCTAGGGAAAACGAATAATTTTCCCCCGAAAAAGTGAAAATTTCCAGGGAAAACGAATAATTTTCCCACGGAAAAGTGAAAATTTCCAGGGAAAAAGAATAATTTTCCCCGAAAGGGTGGAGATTTTCCACGGGAAATCGCGTGTGAAGTTTCCGGCGTCGAGGATTATTCGATTCGCGAGACGCTTGTTCGCATACCGAGCCTAGTTCCGATTGAAGCTAATTCGAGATCTCGAATTCTACTCTGCGTTAAGGAGAGGAGAGGAAAGAAGTGGGGAGTCTATGTGCTCGACCGCGAATGGAAAAATATTCTCGAGATCGAGTTACGGGAATTCGCGCGGTGTCGGTTCGCGCTCGATAGCGCAGTGAGGGTCGAATTCGACCGAGGAGTTTATACCGGAGTGTGCGAAACTCGGCCTGGGTGATATTCTTTTTCATTTTTTTTTTGTTGCTTTTCCAAGTGTGATTCAGTGGAATAGAATCCTGCGACGGGATCGGGATCGAGGGGTTACACTTATGAAAGTGGGTCGACGTAGCGACCGTTTGACAAGATAGAAGAGGGACAGGCTCTCTCGAGGAACTACGAACGATGAGGATCATGATTGCTGTCCTGGAGATCGGCTGGCTACTCGCTTCGCTAATCGGCGCCGTAGGTCAGTGATTCCGACTGAACCACTTTAAAGTAGTTCTATGCGGTATAGGCAACCGTGACAGATATTGAATCACACCGAGAAGAAAATTTTGTTAAATGTGCATTCCTATACTGCCAGAACGATGAAATTTTTAAGTGAAAAATATACTCAATTAAGGGAACAGTTGTCATTTAAACACGACTGTCTCAGCTGAAAATGATTAGATCTAATCGATCAAGTCAGTTTTCAAGATCTCTTGAAATTACGTGTTCCCTTAATTATTCTGAGAAGTGTATACAAGTTGGTTGAACAAATATTTTGTTGGACTGAACGATTTCTTTATGAAACAGTCGAAACGTCGTATTGGAAAAGGAATGTATTGTTGGTTCAAAGAAATTTTTTTCTTAGTGTGATTTCAACAACTGATTATACTATAATATAATTTACACCTTTTACAGATCGTTAAGTGATGAAAAATATGCTTATAACAATTAATTCGCGAAATACTTATTTTCAAAGAGTGTTTCGCTATAAAACTGTGAAAAAATTATCAATTAACATACAAGATGAAGTAGGGATGAGTCTGAGTTGGAGTGAGGAGTGAAGGTGCGTGCTTGTGTTGACTGCGAGGAATGCGAGAGTGAATGAGTGTTATAGGAAGTGTGTAAGGGATGTATGATTCTGAAAAGGCAGATTCGTGGAATAATCGAAGGTCGAAATAATAACTAAGTTCAGATTATAAGATAAATTAATTTATCTTCTTGCACTTCTTACACGGTTTTTTTTTATAAAAATTTACCGATTTTTTCGTGAAAGGGAATTACAAATGGCGAATAACTTCGAAGTAGCAAAAAGAGACGTACACAATTTTACGTCAGAAGTGAATTTTACAGAGAACATTCATAATTTTCAAGTTCAAACTATTTCTAGGATTTTCCCAAACATTTTTCTTTTATTTTATGTCATATTTTGTCTCAGATGTCTTGGGTGATTAAAATATCAACCAATCCCATCCCCTACTGATTAAAAAAGATCCGTTCGTACGAAATTCAGTAGAGCAACACCTCTTTCCAGAGAGTGAAAAAATTCTTTTTTCTCAAATTTCTGGAGTGAAACCAATCAAATTCTCCATCCAAGTCCCTTTTTCCGTATCTTACTTTATCGCGATGGAACCGTACGTCTCCACTCTATGAGCCGCGTTATGAAATATTCACGTTCCGCGCACTGTACCGGCTTATATCTCAATTTGCGAGCGTGCGAACGAGCGAACTGTAACCTAGCGTCGGTACGAGTGTGCTCGCGCGAGATAGAGTCCGGCACGTGGGGCGAGAGAGTGAGCGCGATAAATCAAAACGTCCCTCCCCTTCCACCCCTCCTGTATAATCCGCTCGATGTGTACCTACCCCGTCTGGATGTAGACGCGAGCCCATTCGAACGACACAATAGTTATAAAAATCAAAAATTGTGTCTCGCCATAGATTCCACTCGTGTCGAGAGTTAGGGAGGAGTGTGTCAACGGCCCGTAAACAATGGCGCGGAGTTCTGGTTATAATTCTTCTCGGGAGAAAAAAAATATATTGACATTCCGGTTGTTGCGCGATCGATAAATGGAAAATGTAGAGATTTGATTACTTTTGGATTTCCCTGTCGGTGGAATCTCCTACAGTGACAGAAAAATTTGATTCAAGAAAAATATTTTCGATTCTTGGTTAAAAACGTTCATTTTTCTTTTCGGAAAATGATACTCGAATCAATAAATTGTAACTCTCGAATGAAGAGAACTATGGAAGTATTTTCTTCGAGACATATATTTGTTTCGTACATCAGCTTTCTCTTGAAAAAAGATAAAATATTCCACAGATAATAATAGTTATTCTTTTGATCATATGATTTCATGAAGAATACAAATAAAAATAATTTTGTACTTTTTCAAGTTGATAAATTCTTGAATGATGATACTTTCATAAGTACTTGAAACAAAGATATAAGATTCTTAAAATAATTTTCCTGGATCGAGATTATTTCTCTCAAACCGAGTTTTCTATCAGTGTAGAAGCTCTGCAACCTATTTTCGATTGTAATATGCAATATTAAAAATGGATTACTGCCGAAGTGGTGAAATTCAATCAATTTCGTGGCTAAATTATAGCTGGCTTCTTCCTCTATCTCTCTCTATCTCTCTCTCTTGCTATCAGACGAGCAATTGCGAAGCGAGCCAAAGCGCCCGGAGTCGTTCCTTTTTTTCTGGCTCGCGAGGAAGAACATCCCCGGTATACCCGTGCAGTTTCTCTCGAGTAGATCCTGGCACAGTTATCCACGGGATTCGTCGTTCCCGTTGAATTAATGAAAAAATCTAAATTCCGACTTTATCTCCCGGAATTTGATTTCTCTACCTCGTTAAGAACGTTCTTACTCGACGTTCTATTGTAGAACCTCCCATTTTTTCTCGCTCGTCGTTCAACCTCGAGAGCTAAATTTTCTTCCTCGACGGAATTTCGTCTTCAATCGGGAATACATCTCGTGGCTGGCTCGCGATCGAGTCGAGAGGTCATCGGCGGCTCACCTGATTCAATATAACCAACCCTCTGGCTCCCTATCTCGCCACACACAACGTAACCATCTTCATAAATATCGAAACGAGGCATTCATGACTCAACAGGTTAGCTCCAGCATTGTTCGGCTAATTGAATTTGCTTAGTCTCTACACCCGCCCGCGCTCTTGCTCCCTTTAAAGCCCCTTTCCACCGACCACTCGGACTAATTCGCTCGTTCTCTCGAATCTCGCACGAACTAACCGCGAGCAGCCGACGTCGATTATATATATGCTAGCTCTCTCTCTCTCTCTCTCTCTCTCTCTCTCTCTCTCTCTCTTTTGCTTCGAGCCAATATGGTGTCCAAAATTGCACACGAAATCGCGTTAAAACCGATCTGCCTCGCCCCGCGCGTTTAATACGCACATTACGCGTTTTCGTTACAGATCGACGCGTAATCCCTATCCGATTAATCGTAATTTAATGAGATCATGCAACGAGCGCGGATCGTTCGCGTGCTCGTCTTTAATATCCGCTCCTCTTTTATTCTTCCCATTTCTCCTCTCGCATGCGAAACGCCCAGTGAAAAAAATAACCGGGAAAAAGTTGTATCGAAACTTTTCAGAGCTCTCTATCTCTCGCTTTTCTAGCGCGGATCATTAAATACTTTTGGATTCGACACGGAACCGTGCACATTTTTTATCTATAGCTGGCAGTTCACCTCTCGCTATAAATTTCAACCGAATTTTTAAGAGCGAGTTTTCATTCGATTTTCACGTATCGAAATATTCTCGCTAAAGAATACACGCCAAAAAGAAATTCGATTTTTTGTAAATTTGATTTTGGAATTCAAAGACACTCCTCGTTACCAAGGGTTTAGTTGAAATTTAGTGAATAGTTAGTGAGTATCGCTAATTTGGACTACTATTACTAATTCTATCACCTACTGCTACTACTACACAGTAAAAATGAATGTGTAATATGTTAAAAAAAATCGGTTGTTAAGAGTTTTATGTCAAATCATGAACAATCTTAACTGTAAAATCAACAGAATCGAATATGTTGATCTACACCTCATTGTAAACAACATATTTCAATTGTTAAATTTCGAAAAGTTACATATTTCTTAGTTGACATTACCATGTTTGCCAATTATTTGAATTTGACATCGTTTTTTGTTGAAGGAATGTAAAAAAAGATGTTAGAAAAGATTGACAACATATAAAGATTGTTATTTTTTTGAATTCAACAATACATATAATGTGTTAAAACAATATCAAAGACTGTACTCAAAACGACATTATAATAATGTCAAAGTAACTAAAACAATTTGTTAAAAATTTGATATATAATATGTTTTATATTTTTACACATTGCTTTATGTTGTATTAACACCAAAAACTATTGTGGACTTTCTGAGACAAGCGAAATATGAACTGGTTCTTTTGAAAGTGGTATAAGTCCATTTTCTTTTTATTTTTTTCATATTGTAATTATGGAGAGAAGGTGTCTATAGCTCATCAAAATTACCATCAACTCAATTTTTAGGGTGTTAGGGTTAGGGTGTTAGGGTGTAAGGGTTACCTGCCCTTCTACACGGTAGCTTACGGAGTGAGTTTCGTGGGTTAGAGTCCCACACTGTTCCCCATGGTCTTCCTGTGCATGGAGTGGATGAGGTTCGTGCATGATGCACTCTCACTCTGGTAAAAAAAGGGGGGTGTTAAGGTGTTAGGGTGTTGGGGTCAATTTAAAAAAAAAATGGACTTATACCACTTTCAAAAAAACCAGCTCATATGTTAAATTTAACATATTCGTTTTTATCGTGTACTATTTCATACTAAGAGGTTTTAGTTCGAATCAAATAATCAATTGATTCGGCTAATTCACTGTTCAATAAACGATATATCAAAATCGTGTAGATTTCCCTCAATGTACGTGCGGAAATTTGCCTAATCCGGGCAGCCGGTAAAAATAGAAACGTCCGTGGAATAAAGTCGGTGGCTAGAATGAGGTTAGAAAAAACATCTCTCGTGGGGGTGTGCAAAAAAAACTTAAATAGAATTGGAAGGTCGCCAAGTGCACGAGTCGTTCGCGAGGGCTGCAGTCGAGAAAACTGGGAGAGAGAGAGAGAGAGGGAGAGGGAGATTCTTAGGAGTAGTTCCGTTTTTCCCGCGAATGGGGCGAGATATCTCATCGCCTCCTGCTCCTCCAACCCCGAGCGTTTCCGGTTACGCCGTGTTTGTTCTTCGTTACGTGTTTGGTGCACACGTGTACGGCGGACGATTGTCGTCGCGCCAGCTCGCGCCTCCGCAAAATCGGATCCGAGTACATACTATAGATTCTTACTCTCTCTCTCTCTCTCCTCTCTCCCTCCCTTCCTCGTTCGCCTCTGGCAACGTGACAGAGTCCGGATTTCGCGTTTTTCGAAAAATCAACCCCCTGAAATATTATATGCGACGCGGAGACGAGAGAGAGACGGGGCTTTCGAATTTCACGCTCGCTAAGCTTTTATATACGTACGGTACAATCGGGACGAGAAAATTTCGAATAAACGGAACGGCCAACGTGTATTTATTTGCGCTCGCTCTTCCGTTATGCTTCTTCAAGATATCTCGATGGGGTCGTGTAACTGTGGATTATCATTTCGATGTCAGTCTGTAATTATTTAGAGAAATGTTGCATGTTTGACGATATCTTAGAGAAGAATTTTTTTACAAATCCGCAGCTATGAAATCCTTTCAGTGTTTTTCAGCGATGTTTCATTTTTTGGAAAGTGCAAATTGTCGCCTCTCGAAATATTTCGAGAGCTTTGCGAGTGCGAGCGTGCATGAAGTTCTGTATTTAAAAAACGGAGTGTTATGCACCTGCGTATTTGTGAATATACGTGTGTATGCATACGAGTGCATATGAGAGTAAATACGACGAGAGCTTAGTGGGATAAAAGGAGAGCGGAAAATTTTTATCTGGGTTAGAGGAATAACCGACATTTTCGAACTTTACGTCAGTCTCATTTAAAAAAGAGAAAAATTACCTCCGGATTAAATTTAAAGGGATATCGATCTATCTGAGTGAAGAATTTAACAACTACTAGCGTTTTAAGATTGTAAATATTTAGATGTTTTTTTCTTGCACTGTAACTAGAATTTTATTCAATGTAGTCAATACTTATTTGCATTCGTTGCAATTTCAATTCAGCTAATATTTCATCATTTTTAAGAGTAGTTCATTGTATAGAATTTTTATTCTCAAGTAGCTTCAACAATTTTTTTTTCAGTGTGTAGTTCATACGGCGTTGTCAGTACTTTTGCGTAATTCCACGGCAGGACCCAGCTGTAGAACTCTTGAGTCATCTTCATTCTTGTCTTTCCCCTTTCCATTTGTTTTCCCCTCGGCTCCTCCTGTCGCCTTTCCCTTCTTTACGACTTAATGACACCGACATCGCATTCGGGATAAATCACGAGAGGGCCAGTTCATTTGAGGCTAAAGAGTAGGTGGTACCCACTGCTCTACGTGCTTTACATACTAATTACCGCAATCCTCTGAACTCTAGATCTCTCTTTCTCTCTCTCTCTCTCTCTCTCTCTCTCTCTCATTCTGGTATACGGGTCGTGGGAGTCGGTGGATAGGTGGAGACAAAGAGAAGAGAGAGAGAGAGAAAAAAACGAGTCGAGTCTCCGAGGTATTAAGTCGATTTAAGAGACCGCGCGTCGCGAGAGTTTTATGCGGGAGGATGAAGAGGAAGGAAGAGAGAGAGAGAGAGAGAGGGAATGAGAAAATGAGAGTGAGGAGTGAGACACCAGACGGCTGCTATCGAGATTCCCAGATGTGCTTCTTTCACGTGGTTAGAGCTTAAACCTGCCATTATACTTCTGTTCCACCCACTTCTTTTCCATTTCTTCTACTATTTTTTCACCTTGTCCGACAAACATCTTGATTCCCCCTGAACGAAGAATCACGGATTAGCGATTTTTCACCGTCTCAGTCAATTCGGGATCGAATTCAACTATTCGACTATTAAAACCTAGTAATTGGACACGGTCTTGAGTACTAATAACGATAGTTACAAATATTACATCCACGATCAACAAATAGTTGCAAAAACTACATTTAAAACAAAAATTTGTTGAATGTACTTAATATTCATTCGCATATGTTCAAATGAATTTCAAGTAAATTCAACCAAATATTTGTTCAACTCAAAGATACTAGTTTCATTCTAAACAATACTTTTTAATTCCATGTAATAATTCATTTCATCAAACAAGATATTTATTTCTATATCTCCAAACAAATATTGAGTAGCTTCAACAAATTTCTATTCTCAGTTTATGATATTTCAATTATTGTTTAGAAAACAATGAATTGTTATATTTTATAGTAAATTAACCCTTTCAGCGATTCCACTAACGAATAGGGAACCCTGCTAACTTTTTATCATTCTAAAATAATCATATTAATGATTTTAGAATAATTTTCTGTGCACAAAAAAAAACAACATTATAAGTTTTACTTATACAAAATCTACAAATTTTTCTATATTAGTAAATACATTTATATTACTAAACACAGTTGTATTGTAAATTTAACATTAGTTGCATTTTTCATTCAAAATAAAATAATATTGGCTGTTGCATAGCGCCCACTGAGAAAGTTAATTAGTTGATATTTGTTGATTAATTAGACATTGTGACTAATTTGTTGTTTACTAATCAACTACCATGCTTCTTTTCTGTTCCTTTTATTATTTTTTTATCTGTCTAACAGACATCTTGATTTTCCCTAAAGGAGGAATCACGGATTAGCAATTTTTTACTGTCCGGAATCAAATTTTCCAATTACGCGGTGAATGTCAATTCTTTGAAAATTAGTTTCCTCTTCGAATTAACCTAGATTGCAGAGGGTAATTCTTGGACGCTCGGGGTGCAGGAGCTTCTTAGCTTTAAGTATGTATGCTCGCGCCACGTATTTTCGAAACTACGTTCTCCATGAGGAGGCGGATTACGTGTACGCAGGTGGTGGTATCGGAACGGATAAGTAAAAGTACCTCGTAACCGGTTAACGACTGGCCATTTTCTTTCGCGACCAGAGTCTCAGCGAGTCGGTACCGGTCACGCACGTCTTATTGGATCGTATCGGCCCGTGCTCGTATTCCTCGCGTACGATTGATTTTACCGGCAATTTCATTCTCCTTCCGCTTTGTCTCTCTCTCTCTCTCTCTCTCTCTCTCTCTCTTTCAACCCTTCTCTTAGAAGAAACTTCTTCGGTGAGACCAAATCTTTATCGCGATACGAGCTTCCCGATTAATTCGAGATCGGCTTACATAAAAATTTACGAGCAAGTGTATCGATTTTTACGGCTCCTCGTAACGTCGCGCGTTGTTCGGGCCGATTTTACCCACTTGCTCGGCGATCTTACTTCCGCTATCGGATCACTCCCGTTGGTAATTTGAATATTGCGAGGGTAGACGTTTAATTAATAGGACGTCCGATCGAATGACGAATTTATGGACGCGTTTAACTCGAACGAATCGCGAACCGCCAATCGGAATAATGGCCACGCATTACTCGCAGCGACAACAAATCGAGATAATGTCTCGCAGGTAGCGCGGAAGATCCGGCCCCAATCTCCGTCGAAACCCGTCATCCATCTTGATTAACGTTAAATTACGACGAACTATCCTAATCGATATCTACCAACTATAGCGGCTATTATAATGCAACTATTGCAATATCCGCTTTGAGGGCCATCACTGAAATGACTTTCTGAAAAATGGATGATTTTTGGCAACTTTTTTAATCAAATACACTGCGTGGAATGTTTTCATAGTTTAGATGTACCATTTGTGACCACTGCACTACTTGCGGCCACTTTGAAAATCATATTGATATACTTAGTATTTGATTCTTACTATAACATGATTTAGTTTATTTCTACGATTTTTAGATATGTTAACGTCATTGTGAATATTCTATGATGCTTGTTAAGTAGGTATACTTTTAAAAAATATTAAAAAAACAACCAGAGTTTTAGTGTATCTGAGCAATTTCTTTTATTGTTAGTAAAAATCTTAAAAAAGACTCTATAAGTAAATCACTAATAATTATTGAGAATCATGTGTAATATTCATAGTATTTTTGAAATGCTCCACTAATTTATTATTTAGATTATTTGAAAATTTATAAAAAATGGTGCTATTGACCACTACTGGTACAACAGGCATTACAGTACAATTCAACTCTTTTTTTACAATAAAGAGAATTCTGAAGGTTTATACATGTAACAATTCGATTACTAATACATCCAAAAATTGATTAATTGATTTTCCTTTATTAAATATTATAATTAAATTGATTTAACTTTTGACCAAAGAAATGAAATTTCTCAAAATGGCCACAAATGGTACATCTACCCTATATCAATGATACGTTTGTGATCAAATTGAGATCAAATTTTTGGACCAAAAGATTGGTCAATGATCAATCAAAATCCTTCCAAGGCTCACGAGGCTTCAGTGAAGTTTGCTCATTGATGCAGTGGTAGTGATCTTCATGCCTAAACTCAAGAAAATCAAAAAGTTGATCAAACTGAAAGATATTGCCAGAAAAATTACCTTCGGTTGAAACATAATTAAAATTCAGTGTATTAGTGATTTAAAAAAAAGTTTCGAATTTCAATCGAAAATTCTATATTTTTGCCTATTAAAATGACACATTTCATTCTATGAAAAATACAAATTCTCAATATAACGAATACAATGATAGATGAATCCTTTAACTCAAAAACTTTTAGAGATATTTAAAATTTTAACGTGTTATTTAATATCTATTGTTTCAAAATTCTACACT
This sequence comes from Goniozus legneri, assembly GCA_003055095.1. Lineage (NCBI taxonomy): Eukaryota > Metazoa > Arthropoda > Insecta > Hymenoptera > Bethylidae > Goniozus > Goniozus legneri. Next base: position 9,126 of record NCVS01006946.1, on the reverse strand, counting down.
AGTGACTTTGATAACAAATTTCTTCTAAAATCCTCTCTCATTTTTAACGTCTCATTTTCATTTTTTGCTCATTTTTTATTACATTTATTCTTTTTCCGTAGTTCTCACTGGCTATTTTGCTCCTGATTAACGTGAAATTACTTTTTTTCCTCACCTCTCGACGTCCCGGAAAAGTATCCATGAAAAGCGAGAGAGAAGAGGGCTGAGACAGTCGAATTTCCGTACGAGTGTAACAGCGTTAGAGGCTTACTTTCTTCACGGGACCATTTGGAAGTACGGGAGATTGTTTCGCGATCTCATTTCGAGACGATTAAATCTCTACTCTCGTTCTCCCCAAACAACAATGAGTATGAAAACATCAGTTCTTTCGTCTTATTTGTCCATCTCATTAAGTTTACACAAAATTTCATGTTAAATTCAACACAAATCAGCTGTTGAAAACTGTTCATCTAAATTCAATAGTATATGTTATCTTACCCAGTGAAAAATTTATTATGTAAAAATTAAGCATCCGCCTTTAGAGTTGTTAAAACATTTGAAGTATTGAGTTTTCTACAAAATATGTGTAGAGATTACACTGTGTGTTGGTATAAGTAGATAATGAATCTACTAAATTTATTTTGTTTCATTTTTAGCACGTCACAAAATTATTGTATTTGAAATTTAATCTTCAAGTTCAATACAAAGTGTTGTAGTCAAAAGTGATATGGGAAAAGAGGAATTAACATAAGCTACTTGTGTTATGTTAAAATTCTTGTCATGAATTAACACAAAATAATTGATGCGAGTCTTCATTGTTTTAACGAGTGACAACAAATAATTTCGATATCTGTAGAACGTTCAGCCACGAACATAAATTATCGTTACGACGACGTCACTTGTCGATATTCATAATTCCGAAGACGAGGCCATTCGATGCTCAGAGACGAGTACCGATCGATCGACGTTATCGCACATTCGACGTCGTCAATGATACCCGTTAAAGTGTTTCGCTCAAAGACCGAAGGAGACGGTAGGAACGGAGGAATAGAATAGACGGCCCGCGTGGCAGGCAATCGCGAGTAGCTCGCATTCTCAAGAGCCTTCTCTATCTCGCTCGCTACGGGAAGCGATCGCGTTTTGTCTCTTCCGCGATCACGTCATTTTTCAATGCGAACGAGAGAGAATATAGAGAGACATGGGGAGTCCTGTGGGACCTTGGCTATACGGAATGACTGGGAAGAGTGTGGAGAAACGACAGACAGAAACGAACAGCAAGCAGATAATAATTTTAGAATTTTTCGTATCCAGTTGATCGATTCACGATTTATTTTCCCAAAAATTTTCATTTTTTATCGATTTAAAATTCAATATTTGTTAAGAATAAAACACTGAAGTGGAAAATAGGGGTGAAGCAATTTATTTTACTTGACGTGATAATGAAAACAATATTATTTATTGTAAATAACATTTTGCAACAAAGTCAATTTCTGAAAATCAGTGTGTTAATCATTTTATTATAGATTATCGATCAAAATACAAACATTCGTAATGACATTCATATATGTCAAAACAATGATACAACAACATGTTGAGTTGATGAATTTATTTAATAAATATAATAATGATAACTTCAAGCAATTTTTTTCATTCTAATAATTATCAAAATGTTATTTGAAATTACCATTTTTTTTTTCAAATGAAAAAACTTGTTAGTTTGTATTTTTTCAAGTTCGACACTCACCTATTTTCAATCGCTGGTTCGTACGAGTACGAAATTCTGTATAATATTAGAACGAATTTGAACGCCGAGTCGTAAATTCACGGATGTTCGATACTGTTATTTTTTTTATAGGTCGCATCGTAACAATCACGAGAATTCAACAATTTGTCAGATGTTATCCGTTTTACGACTAAAAGGGGATCCTGGGATTCTGAAAAATAAATGTGAAATACCGTCGTGTGGGTGCGAAAATCCAAAAATTCGCTGAATATCGCAAATATTCGAGATTAAGTGCAGGTAAATCAGTGTGGACGCTGATTACGAGAATACCCAAACAGTTTCCTCGATAAAGAAATCAGAGCACAAAAATAGGAAAATATTCTTGAAAATTAGAGGAACGCGTCTCTCGATGATAAGGCATTGTGCGCAACAAAAAAGCTCCAAGTCAAAGGCTCCGTTCTCCGGGAAACGTTTCAGTATTTTAACCCCCAGTCGCAGCGGTGAAAGGTGGATGGGAGTCGGTCGGTGCATACCCAGGGCACTTCGACAAAGCCGTATCGAGTATCAAAAATTTTCTCTCGCCTTTTCGTTTACACGAGTGCCACTAAAAGAAGAGCGGGCGAGCGAGGGAGCGCCTGAAACGAAACGAAAAACAATAAGAGCGAGACAATTCTCGCAAATATAAACAACGAGCCGAGCGAAGTACGCGGCGGAGATCAAAGAAATTTATTCAACCTAGTGTACCTGCGTTAGAACATAGCGACGCTCTTTCGCGCTTTTGTACGTAACGGTGAAATTTTATTATGCAAACTTGGCATGCGGAAGAGCGGGGGGGGGGAAGAGAGACGGGAGATTCATCGGTACAGAAAGAATTGCAGAGTCGACTAATATGAGTATTGACGAGTGAGGCGCAATCCGTTTCGTCATCGTTGGATATAGAAAATTCATCGGGCGTCCTCGTTGCAGCGTTACGCCCCGAGTCAACAAATTTGTACGGGTTTTCATACTTTTTTCAATAGCAGTTTTTTTTATACACTTTATTGTTAAATTCGATCGGTTTTCATACTAGAGGAATTTTTCGTAAAATTTCCTATTTTTATTTGCGAAAAAATAGTTCAACTATTAAAACATTCTTGACATAGTTCTACGTAGAATAATAGTAGCTGCAAATGCTGTGGTATTTTACTATCAACAAACTGTAGCAAAGACTATGGTGTTTCAACTATTCAGAGAGAAATGAGTAAGTCTATTTTGTATAGTAAATTAACCCCTTCAGTGATTTCACTAATGAATAATAAATATTGTTAATACTCTTTACCGCCTTAAAGTAGTCACTTTTATGATTTTACAATAAGTCTCTGTGCAGAAAAAAAAATTATTCATGATCTTCTAATCTTTTCATTAGCAAATACATTCGTGTTATTAAACACAGCTGTAATACAAATTGAATATAATTTAAAGCTTTCGTTTAAAATAAAATATTATTGATAGCAGAAAAGCTCTTACTGAGAAGGTTATGAATAATTAGTTGATGTGACTGATTATTTGTTAATTAATCGGTAGAATTTACTTAACGTAGTTTTCTTAGGGCAGTGAATTTTATTATATTAGCATTTTTCGTGATACTATTTCGAAATATAGTAAAAATATGTTTTTTACAAAATAGAAGAACTTCTACTACAACTACTGCGATTAATTCTCACTGTAGCTTTTACTAAAACGTTTTAATCCAAATTTACTAAATAATTAGTTGAACTGATTAATTCACTGAGTACTAACCGATATAGTAAAATCAAACCAATTTCAATTCAATTTTCACAAATACGATAATACCTATCTTTCACTCATAAATGCAAAATTTAGTTAAACAATACGATTAAGAATTTGAAAATTTTTCCAGCTCGAGGCTTCCGGTACTCCGGACCGAAATTTTATCGCGAGGGTGATCAGACTATCAGCTAAAAAAATACGAAGGTTTTAAAAACGAGAGCAGCGAAAACAAGAAGCGTGAAAGGAGAAGATTAACTCGAAACCGGGGTTTCGGTTTGAATGTAGGATAAAAGAATAATATACAGAAGTGAGGGTAGTTGCCAACTCCTCTCGTTGGTAGATCCAGTTATACCGTCGCTTAGAAAAATCTGTAATAACGGTAAAAGCCTTTGGCTCATGAGCTCGAAATTCCGCTCCGCGTGTGTAGGTATCGCATAACGTTCGCGTACGGCAGAGGCAAAACTTTATCGCGTGGCAATGCATGACTACACTACTGCCGGATTAAAGAAGGCTTCAACCAGCAAAATATCCCGAAAAAAGCAGCACAAGTACCTTGATTTTTCGATTACAAATATTTTTCCGAAAATACACGTTTAAAGTGTATTTTTCGAGCCGTTTTAAAGGGTAAAATACGTAAATATGGTATTAGCGTTGGAAAATCGTCGGTGTTCGTCCCTCCGATAACAAACGCAAAAAATGAAGTTCGATACGAAAATGTTTCATCCCGGTTCCCTCTACTTCTCCCTCTCGCGTAATTTATAGCCTCTCGGTTTCCTAATTTTTGATTTTACTACTTTATTTTCGTTTCGTTCATCGAGGTTCATCCCTACGATAACAAACGCAAAAAATGAAGTTCAATACGAAAATGTTTCATTCCTACACAGAAAAAAAGGATCACTTGAATCAAGAAATATATACTTGATTCAAGAGAGTTGTCCGGAAGAAAGAGAAATTCCGTCATCAGGAAAAAAATTTCTCCATATTAGTAGAAAATTAAATTCTTGAATTGAGAATTTTTTTTCTTGAATCAAGTATTGCCATACTTGAACCAAATCTATTTTGTTTTATCCTAAGATAATTATTTCTCAAATAAAAAAAAAATAGTTTAAAAATAGTAAAAAAATAATAATAATAAGTAATAGTTACAGAATAGTTTCTTGAATGAAGAATATATTGACTTATTCAAGGACTCACGTTCTTGGATAAAGACATCCACAACTATTGTTTTTAAAATTTATTTCTTCATTCAAGAAAGAAAAAAAGACTTGATATTGGAAAGTATATTTCTTCCGCATAACTTTCTTGATTCAAATAATCTTTTTTTTCTGCGTAGTTCCCTCTCTTTCTCCGTCTCGCGTAATTTATAGCCTCTCGGTTTCCTAATTTTTTATTTTACTACTTTATTTTCGTTTCGTTCATCGAGGTTCATCCCTCCGATAACAAACGCAAAAAAATGAAGCTCGATACGAAAATGTTTCATTCCTAGTTCCCTCTCTTTCTCCCTCTCGCGTAATTTATAGCCTCTCGGTTCCCTAATTTTTGATTTTACTACTTTTTTTCTCGTTGTTTTCGGCGGAAAACGCGGTTTTTTCCCTTACGTGGAAGACGGATGGCCGACGTAAGACCGGACGGTCTCGCGACGGATTTACGATCGTGTTCGCGCGAAACAGCAAAACTCTCGGATCGGCGGGACAGGCGGGTTGCCCGCCCGGATAAAGGATTTCGTAACGTCGGGGAGTCGCGTCGAATAAAAAGACCGCGACCCCGTGATTTCCGGTCGATGTAACAATTTTCGGGCGTTGCGCGCGACAATTTATTCACTCCGCTTTTACCAACTCGCTCCGGGATTATCAAAACTAATGTTTCTCCCTACGACAGAATCTTTCTCGACTGCTTGTAATCACTCTGACGAAAAAAATTAATCGTGCGTTATAACACGCTAAACATTATCACGCAGGTCGTTCACCTCTCTTCCCTTTCACGTATTCTCTTTACACTGGGAATAAAAATGTGTTGAATGCTCTTAACGTATATTTGCATAGGATAAAATGAATACTACAATCTAACAAAATATTTGTTAAGGATGCTAATTCTATTCAAAGTAATATTTCTTCAAGTAACAATTCACTTCATGGAACAAATTATTTATTTTTATATTTAGTCCCAACAAATTTTCATTGTCAGTGTACCTTATAAATTAATAATTGTATAGTATGTTGAATGATCAACATAAAATTTTTGATAATCAGATTTTTTTACACTGTGTGCTAGTAACAGCATTTTAACTTCATCGAAACAATCTCAATGTACCCAATTTTCTGATTAAGTCTACACAATATTCACGTTTTTCTTCCAAACGTGTTTATGCTGTTCGCACACGCTGCTCATTTGTTTCATTTTTCTCTTTGCGGTATTCTTTCATTCGAGCTTGTTTATTTTCCTTTCATTTTCCGTTCATATTTTTCTCACCCTACAGTTTTCCACGTCGTTATTTTTTCCTCGAAAAATTCAGTCGAAATTACGAATCAATTAAATTACCCCACCCATCCACAAACACGTGCTACTATATCAACCCCTACCTCGATGAATTATACACTTAGTTCTCGAAATTTTTTAATATTATTTCGATGATACAGTTTTCTTCAATTCTATCAGAGCTGATTAAATCGTTGTATATTTTTTTAATGAATATGGATATGAAAATGTGTGAAAAATGATCAAATGGGAGAGGAATTAAAAATTTTAAATCAGGTGGCATCAGTGCTGATATCTGATTGGGTAGAATCCTAAAGCGATTTCAACAGTCATACACCGTGAGCCGATTTTTCGCCTTAGCAAATGCATCGTGAGCTGAAATCCAATAGCTTCGCTAATCTCTTTCGTTTGTTTGCGACTCCGGATGAAAGGGAAGAGGAAGAGATTCGGAGTATAATTGAATCGGCGCACTCCGTAGACAGGAAATGAGCCTAATCTTTTTATTTTCTTCCTTGCTCGCAATTTTTGCATTATTTTTCAGTTGCGATAGTAATTGTCGAAGATAAAACCTTTCCTCGTTCCTGGGTAATTTACATTAACAATTGTAATCATAAGTCTACCAAAGAGGAAATAACGGACAAGTTATTATAATTAAAATCACTGTATTAACATCGTATTCCGGCGGAACTAGAAATTTAGTAATTAGAGAATAATTAATCGCGGGTTTTTAATTAGAAACTATTGACTACTAAATTTTAATGGAATTATCTCATGAACGCCAACGTAGTTAGTTGCCTAGGCTGAGTTAATTGATAAATGCTGAACAAGAATTGAGTAACTTCGTTATAACATTCTTCCGAATACACTGAGAAAAAATATTAGTAAATTCTGCTAATTTTCTACTATTTTTATTAGTAAAAAAACGGACCAGCTATTGAAATATAGTAAAATATCGCATAGTTTTAGGATTTAATAAGAATAATTGAATATTTCTCCGATTTATAATACGTGTTCAGTTGATAATCTTAGTTTGTGAAATAAAAAAAGTGCTGTTTACTCACGCGTGTTGAGTTTAATTCCATGCAGTACAATTAGGTACACTGATGAATGTTAGAATTATTGAACGAACCATTTTTTTAAGTTAGAGATAATTTTATTCTAAATACTTCTTTATTTACTCGAAGTAATAATTCATTTTACTGAACAATATATCTCCATATTTTCATTGTAAGAATTTCGTTTTGTTGAAATTCGAAAAACGAATATTTTTTCGAGAAAATTCATTGTTGTTCATATGAATAAAATTCAATTCTCTCGCCTGAAAAATGTTACTTTTTTCCGATAAAACAATTAGGCTCATAGTTTCTAAGAATGACGATACTGGTCTACAAAGGCATTAACTGTATAGCGACCGATGCTTTGGCGAGATTAGCCATTCCCGAAACGACGTACTCTCGTTCTCGACGTGGAAAGAGCGCAGTGATAGTGGTGAGGGGATAGGGAAGCGATTTGGCTTGTCGTTTACCACGTACAATCCTTTGTGTGTATCGATTGTCTTTTGATGTTATCCGATCGCATTGATTTTTATGTTTTCCGTGCCAATTGAATACTATTTATTTGTAATTTTCAATCATTTTTGTCGAGAAATGCTTATGACAATGAAAAAAGTATTTGTTAACCTACTTCCTATTTCATAATATATAAATATTTTGTCAATAAATTTAATTGTTATTTAGGACAAAGAAATATTATTTAGAATGTTAAGCTTTTTAATTCTAACAGTTATTTTTTGAGTAATTTAATTATTCGAATGTATGCAAATAAATATTGAGTGAATTCAACAGATTTTTATTTTCAGTGAAATCGAATAGAATAATAGCTAACTCAGGAAGATATCAGAAGCAAGATAGACACGCAATATTAGTCATTTGCGAATACGAGCGGATACATCGAAGCTCCGAAGATTTATCCACGATATATCTTGTCGATCGTTGTTCATACGAATCTGGTCGTTAATAATCGCTTTTACGACGTTGTGTTGCTTCCGGTATGATCGACCAATTTCAAATAATGAAACGTGAATGCATATGCGTTCAACAAACCGCAAGTAGAAATATTTTTATCTTATGAAACATTAAATATGAAATATTATAATTTGCAAATCGGATTCAAAAAATTGTTGTGGATCGAAAAATTAAAAATCCTCACTTTATCGATAAAATCATTCAGCGTAGTAAAAAAGTTAATTTTTTTCGTCAGGAAAATATTAATTTTATCAAGATTTCCATCGTTTTATAAAAAAAGAATGACGAACCATTGATTTGCGTACTCGCGGTGAATCGGCCATTCGATAAATTGGTTCGCACAATGGTTCGTGCCTTGAGGGAATAAAGCGTGCTTTATTTCGAAATATTCTGTAATATATAATTAGTTCGATGACTGGGCCAGGTAATATGTGTTTGTTAATTCGTTATTATTGCTCAGTCGAGGAATCCTCGTTGCGTGTTTCACTCTGCGAACTATGTTGACGATTCGTTACGAAACAAATCGAATGACGATTTAATGTCATCGAAATAACGCGAATTTCTCAAATTCTCCATTCGACTCGTCATACTGCCACCGTGAAACGAATGTAGGCCTCCAGTTTTCGGGGGAGAGGGGGTGTCCCATTCCGATTCGATTATTCCAATCGCATCGACGCATCTATGGCCTGTGCATTAGCGGCAGATGAGGTTTTCCCCGCTTACGCGAAATAGTTCGGTTTCATCAAATCGCGATAAACGCGTCTGATTTCGATTTCGGGGACCCCCCGTCGTTGGCTCATTATGCTGCGTTTTCCGGCCGTTGAATCACACCTACCGTTCTCCGCGTTATTAACTTCCAATCAGTGTCATACGAGCTTCCTCTCCCATTCGCCAACCCATAAACGACACAGGCATCCGAGTTTCGTATTAATTCTGATTTCGCGTGGGAACTTGAATTTCTTATAAAATAAATCGTATAACGAATCCAATTCGATGTTTTAAAAATATAAGATTGAAATAGATGTACCATTTGTGGTTTATACTGTACCATGTATAGAAACTTCGAGATTTGTATTAATATTACATATTGAATATTTGGTTCTTATTATAACATCCCGACTAGAAATTCTCTTACAGATTTGATCCAGGCTTGAT
>NCVS01006945.1:0-42146 GCA_003055095.1 Goniozus legneri | reverse complement strand
CCCCCCCCATCTACTGATTGATAAAGTACCCTCGGCCGAATCTCATGAACTACTGTCGAACCCCAAACCCAAATCTAAAGACAATATCAAACCCAAGAAGTCTAAATGTACTACTGATATAAATCTTTTCTATGATCAATTTCTCGACCCCATCAAATCATGCCTTTCAGATACTAACAATCCATACATCTTAAACTATTTACAATTTAAAAGCTTTCTAGAAAATACACATGGTTCTCACCAAGTGTATAAAATGGCCCTTGAATATACTGATGATGTAAATAAACTTTTGCACATGTTATCTTCGCTCTACCCCAAACTGACAGATAAAAGGATAAAATCTAGATTTACACGAATAACCAAAAAACTCTCAGATGGCACAAACTGTAACCATGAAACTGAGCCGTGGACTCCGTCTAATTCTGATGACGAAAGTACAGTTACGTCTCTCACTCCGACTCAAGACACCCTCTAAACTCTTCCTCATAATATTTTATTCCATCTACAATGAGTCACACCATTATCCAATGGAATCTGAATGGATTCTATCGACGGTTACCAATGCTACAAAAACTCATTAACGATTCAACCCCGGCAGTAATTTGCCTGCAAGAAACACATTTCAAATCTCGTCTTGCTGGGAAACTTAAGGGATACAACGCTTTCTCCGTGGTTCGCTCCACTGAGCGTGCTAGCGGTGGCGTGCCCATCTTCATTTCCTCCAGATTCATTGCTAATAATATTGAACTCGTCACAAATTTAGAGGCGGTGGCTGTGGAGTGTCACCTGCCCAGTAAAATTACTATCTGTTCTATATACTTGCCTAACAGTATCCAACTAACTAACAAGGATCTGAATGAGCTGATCGTTCAGCTTCCTAAACCTTTCCTCCTCCTAGGGGATTTCAATTCTCATAGCCCCCTCTGGGGATCTCAACATACTGACGCACGAGCAAAGATCATCGAACGCATTCTTGAAATCAATCAATTAAATATTCTAAACTTAAGTAGTCCGACGCACTTTAACTCTGCCAGTGGAACATGCAGTGCTATCGATCTCTCGATCTCGACTCCTTCTATCGCCCAGGATCTTCGTTGGGAGGTCTTGAACGATCCTTGTGATAGCGATCATTTTCCTATTGCAATTAAACTGGAGGACAACGCACATTACCCGATTGACAACAACCCAGCAAAACCGAGAATCTGGAACTACAAAAAGGCTGACTGGAACTGTTTTAAATCGCAAGTATCAAATAACATTATGTCGCTGAAGAATCCAGCTGACTCTACTTCAACTGAAATTAACGACACCGTGAGGACTTTTACCTTCCTTATTTTAACGGCCACCGAATCGAGTATTCCCACCATTGTTATTAAGCCGTCAAAAAGATGTTTGCCTTGGTGGAACGACTAATGTGAGGCTGCCTCCAAAGAGGAAAAGCACGCCTTTAATCGCTATAAAAAACAGAATACGATCGCGAACAAAATTGAATTTAATAGAACAAGAGCCGTTTATAGGCGTGTCATGAATGACTCAAAAAAAAAATACGTGGATTAAATTTCTTAGTACCCTAAACGCGCATACTCCGGCTTCCGTTGTATGGAAGGGCATTAAACGCATACAAGGTAAGTATAAGTCCTCACATATATACCCCATCATCGATAAACACAACAGGGTTATCATGGACCAAATGGAAATTGCGAGTGAACTAGCTTCCACCTTCGCCAAAAACTCAAGCGACTCGAATTATGACTCTCGCTTTCTGCCAACCAAACTAATGTTGAAAGACTCACTCAACAATCATAACGTGGACTGCCCTCAAGATTTCTCTACCTTAAACCAAGAAATTCTCGTTTCGGAGGTTTGTATGGCCCTCAAATCCTGCAAACTCTCCAGTCCCGGTCCTGACGGCGTCACAAATATAATGCTAAATAATCTACCCGATGAAGCTATCCAATATATCGTCATTCTATTTAATCACATTTGGAACAACGGGCTCTTTCCCGATCAATGGAAAATTGCGACAATAATTCCTATTCCCAAACCGGGAAAATCTACCTCATTGGCAAAGAATTATCGACCGATATCGTTGACCAATAATCTATGCAAATTAATGGAGAAGATTATCAATCGGCGATTAAAACTATTTCTCGAAGATATAAATTTTTTCACGCCTTCACAAAGTGGATTCCGTGATTTCCACTCCACATACGATCACCTTACCAAGCTAGAAGCGGCCATAGTGGACGCCTTCCTCCACAAGCCTCCACTCAATTAAGGCCACCTGGCCTTAATTTCACTCGACATTGAAAAGGCCTTCGAAATGGTCTCAAGAGAGAGAGAGAGAGAGAGAGAGTAATACACATTCTTAGAGGTTTGAGGTTAAGCGGCTCTATGTTGGCTTTTATTTCTAATTTTCTTAAAGAAAGATTTATACAGGTCAAAGTTGGCAATCAACTCTCTGGGATTTCTCTCCTGGAAAACGGAGTCCCACAGGGTTCTGTTTTGAGCGTTACACTTTTTCTCATTGCAATCAACAATGTAGTCGATAACGTCTCAGCTCCTGTTCAAAACTGCCTATTTGCCGATGACTTCACTTTATTTGTGAAAGGGAATAATATATCCACCTCGGCAAACTTGCTGCAAGATACATTAAACAAGTTATCCAATTGGACTTTATCCTCTGGATTTAAATTTTCGGCAGAGAAATCCAAACTAATAATTTTTACATCAACTAATAATCTTAACAATCTAAGCTCAACTATGGTGCGATTTTTTATGGTAGTGGCTCGTCGGCTGACTCCCTTGAATCGGTCCAGAATCAGGCTGTTAAACTGGCACTGGGCGCCTTCCATACCAGCCCGACGTTCAGTCTGCTCGCTGAGACTGGGATGATACCGTTAAGTAATCGAAGGGATATTCTCATGACAGCATACGGCTGCAAAGTTGCATCACTTCTCCAGTCTCCGACAAGAGAACTACTTTTCAGGTGTGACTCCCCGCCCTCCATCCCTTCCAAAAGAGCGCTCAATCCGCTATCCACGCGCCTTGAGGCTCTGATTCGGAAACTGGGAATAGCTATGCCTCATATTGTACCTCAAGGAGTTTTCGTTGCCCGTGAATTCAGAACACGATAATTCTCAACCTGCGGTGTCTCACAAGGAAGCGGCCTCCTTGTTCAAAAGTCAAATTACTGCTAATTGGAACCAGAAGTGGCTAAATAGCCGCTACACTTTTCTGAAATCACTGAGGAGTGATATTTTTCAACCAAATCCTGCCCTAAAACTACCACGGAGAGATCAAGTCGCTATCTCGCGTCTGCGAATCGGCCACTCCCTACTAACGCACGCACACCTTCTCCGTCGAAAAGCAGCGCCTCCCTGTGCATCTTGTGGAGCCCGGCTGGACGTGGAGCATCTTCTCCTCCATTGCCCCACCTATCTGGACTCGAGAACAAGGCATGACCTACCAGCAGACATCGGGGAATGCCTCAATACACCGAATCTTTTTAAAACACTGAAATACCTGGCCGACATTAATGTTAAAAACAGTATATAATGTATTACAACTAACCGTACCATAGATTCTGTTTCAATTTCAATGTAACTATATGTACACCTAGTCGCTAATTACCTAGCGGTAGATGCGACTATAAATAAATTTTTATTAAAAAAAAAAAATTAAGAATTTAATATTCACGGTTGGAAATAAAAATTTCGCTCGAATCGACGCGAATATGTTCTACTTGAAAACAATTATTCAGAGAGTACGAAAAATTTTTCATAAACAGACCGATATAGAAATTAAAAGTAGTCGATGTTGGAAATAAAACGAACGTAGTTCAGTAGGCTCGATAAAGAGCTCGAAAATTTCACGTGTGCCACTGACGTGTCCCATCGGGACGAGGTGGGGAAGAAAAATAGAAGAGGATGAAGAAAAATACGCGCGTGCGAATCGCGATTCGACAAGGCGTGTACGTACACGGGAGCGAATACGGTCACGTGCGGATGGTTCCCGTGGTTGGGTGAGTTTTTCGGTCTCACGGTTGAGAGAGGCAGAAGTCGTTGGCTGCCAGGTACATAAAGAGAGCAAAAAAGGTGAACGGGGGTAGGGCATAGGTAAGCTCGTGACGTGCGCCAACACGGAGAGCGGGTTTTCTCCGTTCGAACGGAAACTACCGAAACGCAGAAACACAGGAGGTGGGTTTTGCACGTCGAAAACATCGCTTCTGGCCCTGAGAGGGAGCGAAAGAGCGAGCCAGAGAGAGAGAGAGAGAGAGAGAGAGAGAGAGAGAGAGAGAGAGAGAGAGCGAGAGACAGGGAAAAGCCAGGCATCGTCGATCGGAAATCGTTCGTGCATACCTCGCGAAACGGGATAATTCGACTGCAACTAATTCAGGAATTGGCCTCGCCTCTGCCTATATACACTATTCCGTGTACAGCGTCAGGGCGGTTGAAAATGTCGAAACGTCCGGCGCAGATCTCCCTGCGGACTGAGAAGGAATGCGCCGACTCGGGACTAATCGAACTTCGAGTGGCGATTATCGACGATTAGGCAAACTTTTCGCGCGTCTCCTCCGAGTGGCCAATCGAGTGGCCAGTTTTCGGTTCATTTTGCGAGGGGAGCTTCGAATTTCGAGACTCCCGTTGCACTTGCATTTGTCCTCGGGCGATGAGGGGAGAGTAGTCAGACACCCCACGTGTCTCTTTTGTGTTCTTGAAGTATAATGACCATTACGGTGCCCGCTCGATAGCTCGCAGCGTGTTTCGATGACTCTTTCGCGTTTCGAGAGCGCGCGGCATTCGACCGAACGAGTCGCGTGTCTCGCATTCTCCCGGGGCAATCATTCGCCCCGTTATCGTCGAGTTAATGATTGGAATGCCCGTCCTTTCAAAGGCTCACGCGAAAAATCGAATTTAAAATGATTGGTTTATTAATTTTTTTTTATTTTTTAGTCGGAATTTAGCATTTTAATAATGTTTGAGATCCAGTAGAAAGACGTATGGTGTTTTCGAAGCCATTTTGGTGTTTAAACATTCCAAGATGGTTGACGGAAGACAATAATTCGCTCTTACTATAATCTTAGTTGCACAGTCTTGTGAATTCTTAACCGTTAGACGTTCTGGGAAATTACTGCACGATCAGGGTTTCCTTAGCGATGTGGTATATATGTGAGAAATTCGTGCGTCTAATTCTCATACAAGTTGGTATAACCTGATTCTTACGCAAAGAAGTTTCAGCCAAGTTCTCCCTACATTGATCTACTGAAATTATAATCCTGCTCGGAGTAAAGGTAAGCGTGAGTCCAAATACATTAATACTCCAAATTGATCGATAAATAAAAACCGGAAAAATAAGTTTCGAGCAAGATCGATTTCTCCTAGGAACACTGTTCGTTTATACGGTATAAAAATTCATTACAGCGTCGTTTTTATTCGTAAAAATTCGTCGAAATTTCAATGTGAAAAAGGTCGGTGGGACCGCCGCATGGTTATACAGCGCGGACTCCGAAGGGGGGATATAGGAAGACAGGAACGCGTATGCATAGTCACTTTTTCGACAAATCGCGCCATACATATTTATGAACGCAGAAGGACGATCTGCCTACTGGCACTTGTGGGAATTCGAATGAATGGATCTAGATGGACATTTTCGTTTCGGCGAAGCGTCCGGTCTCGCGAGGTTTGACAAAACACACGCACGAGATCGTGGCCCGTATATATCCCTCTACGTGTATACACACGGAAACCCGAACCGCAGACGCAGAAAACGCGCCAAAACGTTTTTATCGTTACGGTACGAGAGAGGACGCGGAAATAAAAAGAGGCTCGAGGAATCGGACGAAAAAAAAGCTCGGTCCGTTAGGTGGGACAATAAAATCTCTTATCTCGAATGACGGCGTACGCGAGAGAGAAAGGGAGCAAAGAGAGAAAAAAATGGGCAGGAACGCGAAACGAAAAATCGATACCACGCTCGTATAATCCAATTTCGCGCTCGTGAATTCGTCCGTCGCAGATTGAACGTTAATTTTGTTTCGACGTAACGATTTTTCGCCGCGAGCGATAGCCTCGAATGGAATCGAGAGAGAGTCGATCTGCCGGTGTGCGAGTTGGCTCCGAGCTTTGCCCGTACAACGTCGCTATGCGTGATGATTTTTTACTCCGGTTTTAATTTTTTTTTTCTCTTTCACGTATACGAGAGCGACTTTTATTCAGGTGGGCAGAGGTTAAACAAAAACGAGGAAAACTCGCGTGACTCGGTGTACGGGGCCTCGATAATTACGCGGGGGCTGATATTACGGGGTAATAATGATCGAAAGCCTGTGGCCGAGCTTGAATTTTCAATGGTTATATATCTGGATTTGCCGAGTGCGAAAAAGGCACGTAATAACACGCGACGTTCAATCGGCTAACGGAGAGAAAGCGCGGACGAGTTAATCTCGTCAAACGTCATATCGTCGATTTTCGAACATTACGTATAAATGGGTTATCTATTTACATAGAGCGACTCTGCCAATTGTTGGACACCCCACTATTGATGGGTAAATCACGAAATTACGAATAACCTGAGGCATCGAAAACTGCTATTTTTTGAAATATGCGAACGGGAATATTAGTATTTTTGAAGAAATTCGTTCTTTTAAATGAAATTTGTAAATTAAAATTTGTCCATCAGCTAGTTAATGGTGTCCACCGATATTTCGCCATGTATAACATCAGAAATGTTTTAAAAGTATCGATTTTTGGAAAAAAATATAGTATATCCAAGGAAATTTCCAGTGTAGGTATGTATCGTTTATCAAGATAAAAAATAAACCACTAATGCTGAATCGATATTCACGAAAAAAGGCAGACCGCGCAACCGGTGTTTGTAAAAATTCATGAGCGTATTTGCATAAATAATTCCAAGTTGGACGATCGGTGGCTCGTTCGGCGCCGTGCGTTGCACCTGCAGCTTGTCGTACGAGGCCGTGCGCGTCCCTAGATTGCGTAATGACATAATATTCATGGCGTACACACGCTCATGCGCTCATGCTCGCGGCAACTCGAGTGGGTAATAAGAGAGCTCGGTAAAACGATAAGAGCGAGTCGCGGTTCACGAGAGCGAACGAACCCTGACGGGCCGGCGAACGCATTTTTAATTAAGACAGTTTCGAGCTGTAATTAAGTTTACGATGTCGACTCCTTAACGACTACCACCCCCCCTACCTCTTTCTCTCTTGTCGCGGTAGCCCGGCTCTTTCATCTCCCTGTAATTTTTCGTTAGATTTCTCGCGGCTCGCCTCTCCTACTTGCGCTTTTCACGCCAAATAATAATTCCCGGCCAATGGGAGTTCGAACTGCTTCGTTTTAAAGAAAAATATTTTTTCTATTCTCCCTTTATCTTTTCAGGGGGAAAAAATTCCATTGTTTTCCGTAAGTGGATAAGCTTTTAACTGTGCCAAGCGAGAATACCTGCCGCTGTTTTAAGCCACCCTCTCCCTCCCTATTGCGCAAGTACATACGAGCGTTTCCGTTTTACGAAAAACCGCTCTCGCCGGCTGGATTATCTGACGAAATTTCGCGGTTTTATATATCCCCGGCGAGCATGCCCGCGCTGAAAATGGATTTGGGGACGGAAAATCTCGACGGTGATGGGGCCAAAGGAGAACGACAGGAGGGGAGTGACCGCCAAGTTGGATACTCGAGCGGCGAACTTGTTGTATTATGCATAATAATCCGAGGGGCTGACGCATTGCGTTAAAAGCCCGTTCCGGGAAGTTCCTGCCCGATGGCGTAAAAACGAGCCGAAGAAAATTTCTCTAGCTAATGCCAAGATTTTACCGCTGTGGCTGTTTTTTGTCGGAAAATTCATTTAAATGTTCTTGCAAAAACAGCTTTTATAAAGAACCCTCTTAGTTAAATCAGAAAGGAAACGTTAACTTGGCAACGGTGCTCAAATTCATTTAGTTTTTGGAATTAAAAAAAAATGAAAAATGAAAAAACAAAATTAAAATAACTGGTCCATGAAGGATTTCAACTGGGATTTTATCGAATCTATTTCGAAAATTGCTATTCACTAATAATACACCATTGTCGATGAAACTACGTACAGATTGACTCTACAAACCACTTCTACGTGTATTTAGGGGATGAATTTTTTTGGTCTACAGTACTCGAGCGTCCTCGGCTCATTATTGGCTAATAAACGGGCAAGAATTTTCACTCCGCTGTTTATATCACCCAGAGGCACTCTCGCTTCATCCATCTTCGCTACACGTCCGTGAGATTCTATCGGGCTCGTTGGGTATATAAAAAAAAAAGAGAGAGAACCAAGCCTGATAACGCTCCTCCTCGCGACTTATCTCGACGGTAGAGATTAAACTCCGCTAACGAGATTCCTAGTTACAGAGAGCAGTATAAGGAAGAGAAAAAAATATTATTCGAGTTGCGTTCGAGCATCGTTACGTTGATGTTTGCGCGAGCGGATTGCATCGAGCTGATTGAATAAACGATCAGATTTATCTCGTTCATGCGTTTCGTAAATATATGTTTGCTCTCGCTTTCTTACAAAACGAATTTCGTTAGGTAAACGTCGCGTGTTTCGTGCGCACGTACGCGCGCTCTTCGTAAATCCAGTCGCTCGCGAACAAACGCGCAATTTTTAGAGAGAGAGAGAGAGAGAGGTTCTGGTTCAAAGTTTATATCTTGCCGGTAGGTGAGCTCTCTCTCTCTCTCTCTCTCGAGTTGCACCTCCCGCGGGATAGCCGGCGCACGCCGTTAGCGAAATACAAGCATGGCTCCCGACGGATAATATTTAGTATTCCCGGTACATGAGCCTGTCGCGGCTTATAATATTTCGCATCGTATTAACATTCCCGACGGACCGTCGGCCAACTCCCACTTGATATATACAACCGATGTCTGTATACTGCACACACATCTCTCTCTCTCTCTCTCTCTCTCTCTCTCTCTCTCTCCCGATATATCCTGATGCTATTTACCATCGTTCGCGCTTTACACGTAAAACTACTTCGAAAATCACTCGGAATACGGTACGTGTACGACCGACGAAACGTTTTATCGCGACACGAAACGCACGACGCGGCGACGCGCGTATTACACACGGTTTGCAAAAAAAAGGACATACATTCTCGTCATTCCGGGACGGTCACGTCGAAATTTCGAACGGGTCATTCCGACAGCGGCGAAAATTAAGCTCTCGGAGAATACGGGGATTAATTTGGCGCTAGGCGCGATGCCCGAGCGCGGCTATATACCTCGAGGTTAATAATTGAAAGCAATTCTCGCCGGCTCGCTGACGCGCCCGTTGCCCGTTTCCCTTCCAACTTCCAAGTGCCGCGCAGTTTCGCATAACCGGAGCGATAAGGAAGCCACCGGGAGAGGAAGAGCGTCTTAATCGTGATCCTTACGCTGGTCAGACGGCCCCTCAGGTATAGGTATTACGACCCTTCTCGTATAACAAGGACCAGTTCTGACACCTCTCGCGATCTCTCTCCCGGCAACTCGATATTGTTTCGTGCCAGTATCGCCGAGAGAGAGATCCACCGAAAGAGGAATTAAGGGTCTCTACTTTGTCACGGATCCAGGAAAACCGCTCCTTTCAACTTGCCAATGTGTGAATTACGTTCTTTTGATAATATTTTAAGCAGAACTGCAGAGAATTATCAATGAAGAGGAAGATTTATAAATACTTGGTTTACGATGTACTCAGAACATGTACAATTGTTTTCAGAAACACGATACCACGTTCCGAATAAAAGATTGCCAGTCGCTCGAGGGTTAATTGAAAAACTCGATCATATCGGAGGTGACGTAAATATTTCGAACGTCGAATTTAATTTCAATTTCGTCGATCGGAACGTCGACGGCACTCGACGTTTGTCGAATCGACTCGATTGCAAGATAAATAAACTCATTTAAAATTGAGTCAACCGCGAGAGGCCGAAGTGCGCTCAATAATTGAAACGAATCTTCCGAGCGGCGGAGGGGCGGTAGTACTTTCGACGGTTGCAACGTAACGTCTGTACCTCTTCCCTCCCCTCTTTCTCATTCGGCGACGTCTGCAATTGTATATACGGAACGCACGGTCCGGCGTCCTGGACTGTGACTAACGCCGGCCACGAAGTCGCATCTATTATACAAAATGCTCGACGAAGACATCTCGGTATACGTGTGTACGTAAATATATATATATATATATATAAACGTGTACATGCACACAGTGTTTTACCCGTTACGTGAGACTCGCGCGAACGCAGTCGTTGGAAATTGCCTGAAATATTAAAAGCGCCACGTCCGACTCTTCGCGCGGCCACACTACTGTAAATTCGAGTCGACGGCGTAGGATGCAGGTGAATTCGAGGAGCCACCTCACGGGGGCGTCTTCGAGGATACCGATTCACCGATATCCTCGGTTTATTCGCTATGCAAATTTCGAGGACGCACGCGTTACGAATCGTCGTCGAGTGTCACGTCGATTTTCCAGCGTCCCATTGATTTAATATTTGAATTGCTGCGAGAAGAGCCGCTTTCGGGCTCTACCCACCGACTAACTTTAATTATCGAGCGAAGATCGCATGGAATCGTCTGAATGGGATTTAATGAACGACGCGGCGACGGAGCGTGCGTGTGTATTCGCGCGCGCGCGTGTATGCGACTTCCGACGCGTGACGAAAATCCGATCGATTCCGTACGAATGACCGAGATACGGTAGCGAGAATGGGACGGAAAGAGAAATTCGACTCCCTTCTTCCATTCACTCTCCCCCTCCTCGTCGCATAAAATTCGCCCCTGTGATTACAAACTCACCCCCCTCTCCCTCCACGCTTACCCCATAGCCTTTCCAACTCTGATTACCGAAGCGGTACACCCCCATCGTTCGTTCTAATAGCTCGCAAAAGCCTCAAGTACGGTGTGCCCCTAATGACGCGGTGGTTTGACAAACGCGGCTAATAAGATCCCGATATTTCAGGGGATCGTGATGTGAAAGCGTTACGTATTGACCTTTGTTCGTGACGCTGCTATAAGGCTGTCGCTACGAGCTACGTGAAAGTAGAGGGACCTTTGTGAGAGTGTATAATCTTGACTGAGAGAATTTTGTGTGCGTCTGAAGAATAAGAAAATCCATACAATTGAGTATCAATTTTTATACTTTCTACAATTTTTTACTGCTGAGATATAGCGGAAAGTAAAATTTGTAACTGCAGTTACAATAAAATTCCCAGTAGTCTCGATCAGACAAGGTAAACATTAGAATTAGGTAGTTTATTTTCCGATACTCTGAATTTTGTAACGGCTAAAGATTTAGATCGAATCGGATACGACGGGCTTCTCGATTCCTTTGATTTTCCTTCGAGATTCGACGTATACAGAAACAGGAACTTGTTCGTTTTTATTATTCCGACGGGATAGCGATACCCGCGATATCGGAAATTCTCGAGTCACCGTACTTAATGGCTTCTAGAGCGGATTAAGCTGGAATCAAACGCAGCTAGCCGTGGCCAGAGCATTAACGTCCGTCGCATCGACGTGCTTTTGACAGCCGGCCAGCACGGACAGGTATATCGTCCGTTTGCTTCGGAGCGTGACGATCGATCGATTCCGCGCGGCTTAACGCGAGCTCGCTTCTGCATACGTCTCTCTCGGTTCGCGTGCTCGTCCGTTCCACGCTCGACAGTCGGTTCATTTCGAGAGACCTCGCTGACCCCCCGCGACACGTCGATGTAATCAGATTCAATTCCGTGAATAATTAAACGTTCGGGAAAAGTTTATCCTCCTCGACAAAGTTCGATCGTCCATTCCAAGATCGTCTTCAAAGGTCTCTCCGTCTCTTTTGATCGCCTCCGATAACCGACACGTTTACCTCCTTTTCGAAGACCTCTTCGGAAATATCACCTTTGTACGCGAAGGGCATCCCAGAGAATCGCGAAGAAGCCCATCCGAGCGGTCAAAGCACCCGAATTCGAGCTACACTCTACAAGATTTTGCATCGAAATTTTTGCCTCGACTGTATTACTCTCCTAGTATCGGTGAAAGTGGTATTAATTAAAGAGAAACAAACAGGATTTTCGAATTGTTCGATCGATAACGACAAGAAACTTTATTTTTACTTTTTTTTATATTTTTACATTTTTCTACTACACTCCTCAAATGATTAAGACGACACTCGTCATTTTATAGAATTATAATTCAGCTAAAAATGATCAAATCGAATTGGCCAGGTGGTCATTTCGAAGAGGAAGATTCAAGGATTAAACTGACCACTTAATCGATTGAATTCGATCAATTTGAGCTGTCCCTATAATTTTTTCGAAAAGTATTCTTTGTCAAACCTCACCACGAGAATCAGTTGAATTTCAACAAAATCATTTCTGAAAACTGAGCTCGGCGTGGGTTCGCGACAATCCTTGGTCTCGTCGATATCGCGACTACATCGTTCGGGAGATTAACAAAGAGAATTCTCGGTCGCGCGGGCTCTCGCGTTCTCCGCGCAAGTTGAGAGCCTCGCGTTCGAGCTTGCGAGAGGAATAATAGGATGAGAACGGAAGGGACCGACTTCGCGGTAGACGTAGCCATTTACGGCCACGTAAGCGGTTTCTATTGTCTATGAGATATAATGGAGTAATCTTGCGGTGATGCGCCCGCCACCGAGGCCGCTGCCACCGACTCCGATATTCAAATTGCGCGCGGCGAACGTATTCCGTGTGCGGCTGGCTCGACGCGTCGGTGTGGGTCCCACACACTGGTACCGCGACCCGGGAGTCTCCTCGGCTCTTCAATCAACCCTCTTTATCGACTTCTGCCAATTGAGCTCCGTCTTCGCAAACGCAATTTAGGCGTATTATCGATACGCTCTCTCTCTCTCTCTCTCTCTCATTCTCATTTCCTTCTCATTTTTTCCGACTCGAAGGACCCGCCTATGGATCCTTCCGCATTAACGGTGAAAAATTCTCCTCTCAAGCAAGAGGAGATTTAAATTAACTTTTGGCCTTTCCGAAATATCCGCGAGGGTGATAAGGGAACGATAGAGGAACCGATTAATCACGGTAAGTGGCAAGAATAAGTAATGAAAAATTCAATCGCCCTCGATCAAACGTTTATTCCGCAAGGCCGATCTCTCGCGGGCAGCCCGGTATGGAACGATTCGATCAATCGTGTATCCGCAAATTTAATTCCGGCGCGTTACCAGCTCTCGCACGCACCACCTCAGCTAGCTATCTTTCTCCCTCGCTGCTCGATTTCCCATTCACGTTCGTCGCTTATATCGGCTCCGGTTCACGCGTGTCTGCGTGTGTATATCTATATATGCATATAGATATGCTACGAGGCCCGTTGTGAGCGATGGCCAGAGTGATATATCATGCGCACGTCCAAAGTCATAATGCGACGTGCAACACGCGGCGCATCAGTCATTTAGCCGCAAATGGAATCTGCTTCCTTCCTCTCGCGCCTTAATCTCACGCGCGCGCGCACCTGCCCCTATTTGGTCAGCTCTGGCCTAACATCGCCAGAGATATTTCCAACCTCGCTAATCGCTGGAAAATTCAATTCGCCCGAGAACAATCACTGGGCAAATTTCTGAAACTTCTAGGAGCTGAGTTTTCGATTCTTTCTTACTTACGTACACTGAGAAAAAAATGTTGAACCAATTAAATATGCAATCGTATACTGCCGAGAGGATATTTTGATGAGTGAAATAAAAATCTCTTGAGTAAAAAATTTATTGTTTGATTTCTTTTTTTCTCCTTTGTATATGTATACTACTATTCAGCAGATGTACGTCATTAATCGGTAGGTGTGATTTATTCTGATAAACCAGTAGCAAAGAATAAAGTATAGATACTTTTTAATTTGTATAAATACAAGATTAATATAATTTACAACTCAATTCACACAGAAATTGAAGAAGCCATGCTACGAGACTGAAAGACTTCCGGCTGCTCAACGAAAACTCCAAAATAACTCGAGATAAATCCAACATCAAGATGAGAACGGACTTTTCCGCTCAAAATTTCGCGAGCTGTCCACTATATTCGAAGGTCTCGCGGTCATTCTGAGATAGCTTGTACAAACTCCTGGTTTTATCTCTCTCTCCCAAGCGAAAATTCGCGGGTACAGGTTATCGAAAAATCAAAATCGTCGAACGTGACCCGACGTGGATTTTGTAGATCACGTTTCCGAGTTCGCGCGAGAAAAAGAGACCGTAGCTCGTTTAGGTTCGTCGAACTGCAAATCGCGGAGTAGACGTCGATTTATTTTCAACGCGCGCAAGACGACGAGTGTCGGCGGTTGTGTCGAGCGAGGTGAAATTTTTTCCCTCCTCCCCTCTGCTCCTCCTTTTTTCCCCCCTTTCTCTTCCCACCCTCCTGTCGTCGAACGGCAGGCGACAGATTCGAAGGAGAGAAACTCGTCGGGAGTTGATGGGAGAGCGTGGGGTGGAAATGTACGTGACCCAACGACGAAATCCTGCGGGCTATGTATGGCCCAGCACCTGCGTCTCGTCCAACCGAAAGGAGACGACACCTGTTCTCTATTCGATCCTCTTTTTTATCCTTCGCTCCGACTCCCTCTCTCTTCCCGTACGTCCGCCGTTCTCTTTCTTATCCGGCCTGTCTATTATGCCGGTCTTAATAGGTCTTAACGAGCGCGAGACAGAAGGGATTCGACGCGGTTAAATTAGAAAACTCTCGGGACCGGAGATTCGTACGACGGGGGACGTTTAAATTAGCCGAACGATCCGGACAACGAGGCGTAATGAGCCACATGACCCGGCGAGATTTTTCATCCCTCCGAGGCATGAAATTTTTATCCCGCGCTGTACGTAAGCCCTTGCACTCGGTGCCGAGATATCATCGTCGATAATTATGCAACAAAGTTCGTAATTAATTCGGGTTTGCAAAATAAACGGAAAATCCGGTTCCGAGTTGGGAACTACGGGAAGAGAAATTTTTGCGTGGGGCGTTAACGGCATTTTCGCAATGTGGTGTAACTTGGGAGCGCGCGTTCCTTCTCTCGCCGACATCGTACCCCTCGCTCCTAAATCCTCGCCAGCTCGAGCGAACTCCGTCTCTCGCTCCGGCTTTCTTGCCCATTTTCCATTCACCTCAAATCATGCATATTTAATCGGTAGAAGCGTGCGCGCGCGCGAGCTCGATCTACTTTCCTGTTAGAGTTAATCGTTCCATAAGGAAGACCGTAAATATATCCTCTATGCGAATCACAGTATAACTTTTGCCAGAAGCCTATCTCTTTGAGCTTCGAAAACGCGTTATCAATTATTTACCGCGTTACCGTCAAATTGCAGTAAAGATTCGAACCTAATCAGCAAAAAACTTGGTTGAATATTTTAGCAATAAACGTGAAATTTTAATATTCGCATTCCAACTAATCGAACAGACGATTTGAAACCGAAGGAGGAATTTCGTTGAGATATTTAACTTATTCAATTTGCTATAAAAAAGTGGAGTGCAACCCAACAAAAATTAATTGTCGTCGATTCGCGGTGAAATAACATCGCGTGATAAAAGAACTTTTCCAACTCTGGGTATTTATCGTTTTTGCGGAAGAGCGGGAATCACCGACGAGACTCATCGTCGGGAACAAATCGGCATTATACGGAATAACGTAAACGCATTATCGCGTGCGCGTACGCGCGACTATCGAGTAAAACGGTCGATTAACGCTACTCCAGCGAGAGAATACGGTTAGGAGAAAAAGGACGAAGAGACAGCCGAGGGGTGAAAAAAATCCCGGAATATAATTCTCACTCGGTATGACGCGTTGAGTTTGCACGAGCATCGTATTTATTACGAGAGCGTCGACGACGGCCACAATGGAACAATGGCCGCGCGGTAGTCGAACAACGAGTGCAAAAAGCCTCATCCAATCCCCCCGTCTAACCCTCTCTACGCGCTTCTCGACTCGCTCGCTAGCCTTTTTACGCGCAAGATCTGAAATTAGAACGAGTGTTTCCACGCGTCGAACTTCTCGCCTGTGAAAACAAACAATAATTGAGGGTTGAATCGATATCTGTTTGTCATCATAAACCGCAGTTTTTTTTAAACAGATGACAATTGTCACCTGCTTGGCTCTAAAGAAAAACAAAATCTAACAAAAAATATTTCTAATTTCATCCCCAGTTATCTATGAATCTGTTACCGAATTTTTCGAGTCAGTCGAGCTTTTTGACGTGCGAGATATGAAAAAAAAAACAGACGAAGGACGGAAAGCGCATGGTTCTTCGTAATGCCTAATAGAATATCCGGGTTACGCGGGACTCGCGAACGTAATAACGCTCTTTCACCCCTTGTTTGCCTACGGCAAAGTGCGATTTTCCGTGTAGGGGGAAGAAAAAAGTTCTCTACTCCTTTTTTCTCGAGCTCGCCACCCCCCGAGGGGGGTAACGGAGGCCGTCGATCGAACCGAGATATAGTTTCGTTTGCGAATCGTTCGATAAAACGCGAGTGGTGTGGAATCGGCTGAGGTAAAAAAAAATGTCAAATATTTCGATTCGCCAGAGGAGAGACTCGGCTAGGTAGATACGATTTTAAAAACGTCGACCGCGACGTTGAAATTAAAAATGCTCCGTAGTTTTTGCACTTTTCCGGCTCGATTGTCTGTGCGCCGGGTCGATAGAGAGGAATAGTGCAGCGAGTGCGAAAAAAGAGAAAAAGGGACGCGAGGGGAAGAGATGGGAACGTTCGAAAACGGAGGAGACACCGGTGGGTATCGGCCGGAAAATAATTAGGTTATACAACCGAGCAGTTTTTGGAGCATCGGCACTTAATATCGATCGAGCCCGAATGGCGCGCGCGCGATAAGAAGCGGAGAAACGAAGGTGACGAAATTTCCGTTTTAACGCTTCAGAGAGCGATAACAGTTCGGGAGAAGAGATTCGAAAACGATGCTATTTCTATTTCAATTCTCCCACTTTCGGAGAACGTTTTTATATTACTAGTAAGTTAAATGAAAACTACTGATTTCGGAGCTGAGAAAGTCTTTCAATTATTTATATTAGGTTTTTTTTAACCGTCGTTATCTATGAAACGTTTTGAGTAGAATGAATTCATGAAAATTGAATGTAAGAAAAGATCGAATTCCTCAATAAGAAATGCGACGCAAGATCATCCTCGAACGCGAACTGATATTTTTCTAAAATTCTAGCTCCAGCTCGTTCGTTTTAATCGCGCATAATCGATTTTACTCGCAACGAGCTTACCGCGTTGAATCCGCAAAATTATCGTTTTCACGATTCAGATTCGGGGTGCGCGCTTAACGACTACGGCCCCTCTCTCTCCCTTCCCTACCGTATCTCGTCTCTTATGCAAACCTCGAAAATTTCGGCCGTGGATTCGTCTTAACGAGCAGCAATTACGTATCGATGCGCGAGTACAAGAGAGTTCGTTAAAACGGCATCGAAAAAAGTGGAGAGTCAGAGATGAACCTGTCAAGCCCATCCAAGGCTCGAGAATCGCTGATAAGACCGGAAAAAATTTACATTTTCCGGCGATTTATACGAGTTCGAGTAAGCATCGAACTCGGACAGGAACGGAACACGGGCCTGCGGTGAAACGAAACACAGGAGACGCGTGATTCTTCATCCGGTACACTTTCATGGAGGCGAGCGCGAAAGAAAATGCCTCGAAAAGTTTCCGGATGTGTACAGGAATAAGAAAGTCGAGGAAATTTTCCAGTCCGATCTCTTCGCGTGTTGCCCGATAGCGCGTGGAGAATGAAGAGCGAGAAAGAGAGAGTGGCCCCTTATCGGTCTCGCGGGGCTGGCGCGGTTTCATTCGCGAAACGACACCGTGTATAAGCGCTCCTCCTCGCTCTCTCTCTCTCTCTCTCTCTCTCTCTCTCTTCCTCTCTCTCTCCCTCTTTCTCTCTCACTCGCGGATAAGAAAGTTTCGCGGTCTATGAAAAATGCAACGGTCGAGTTATCGTCGACGTGAATTTTTCATCGACGCGGGTGTAGTTAGGAAAAGAAAAGAGGCGATGGGTGGTAGAGAGAGAAAGAGAGAGAGAGAGAGAGAGGAGTGGCTGGCTGGCGCGAGCCGCAGCACGTCTCTGCTTTTTTTTCTCTCCGCTCACTTTGTTTTTGTATTTTTTTCACTCTTCGACTTCTTTTCCGCTTACCACACCCCCGCAGTCGGAGCAGCCACCCTCCCTCCCCCTCCTGGTTTCTTCGTCGAGATCGTGTCACGCCACCCCTATCGTCCGAGAAGTTCCGAGCTGACCCGCGGCGGCGGGTTTGCGGGGGACGGGAGTGGCGCGCGGACCGGCCAACTTTTCGAGACCTTTCCTATCTCCCTGGGCTTCCTCCTAGGCTCCGTTTCACGCTCGCTTACCTCGCAGTCAAGATCCCTAACCCTATTGAATTTTCCAAACTCTTAGGGAGAACCAATCCCCGATTCTTTGCGTTCGGGATATCCCACGAGTGAAATTCCGCCGATTTCGAAATTATTTCGTCGTCTTTATCCGGGGAATGGGCGCGGGTTATCCGAGTCTACGTCGTCGGGGCGAACCTCTCGGCGGGTAGACGGGAAACGAGGACGAGTGCGCGATAAGATACAGCTTACCGGATTTCGGGAATCGAATCGGCGCGGCATCCTCCGCTAGGGACAAGGACGCGCGAACGATCGCCGGAAATTTCGAGCGAGGACGCGCGATAAGTCACATCCGCGCGGGACCTTATATTTCGCGCATCCCGGAACACTCGAGACAACGAGGGCATCCTCGCGCCCAGACACACCGCCGGAATCCGAAACGAGCTCCCATCCGACCCCGAATCTTCGCTGGTTCGCCCTTCCCCACTTTTCAGATTTCCACTGTCTCCACTCAAATGCTCGAAGAACTTACGAATCTTCTGTTTTGGTTTTTATACTGTAAGGAAATTTATCAAATCGAAAAATTTACGGGCAGTATTTAGTACGCGATTGTATTTATTTAATTTTAAAATAAAACACAGATTGGAGTCGTCGAAACAATTTGTCGATTTATAGGCCCGTGAGGGGAGAAGCCGAGTAGATATAAAAATGATTTCGAGCTCTGATAATTTAAGTTTTCTTAATTAATACTTACTAACAATTATAAATTAATAGGTTGAAGGAAGAGAATAATACAATATCTCATTTCTGTTACTAAGCCAAAACTTTACGTCAGATATTTTTTTAAAAAACCAAAGAAATTCTAGAAATCCTAATTGTATTATTATTGGCTAAATATATGTGCATAAAATGAGGAAAGCCTGAACAATCTAAAATTACTAAATTTCAGAATGAGAGTTCTCTCACGTCCAGCCAAAAAAAATTCGCGTACGGCTACTCCCCGGTGGTACCCTCGACTCGCGAAACGATTTTTTATTCAAGCTCGATCAAACTCGAACGCGGCTGGGAGGGCAGCCCGGAAACGTCGGCGTTCACACGGCTGCGTACATACTTTTCCGGCACTCGGTAGGAGCGCTAATAACGAACCTCGCGGTGTGATTACACGCCGTGATTTCGCACAGATTGGACGGGTGATTAATTCTCGCGGGCAATCCGCCCCCCTGCCGACTTTCGACCCTCTCTCGTACCACTCCTCCCACTACTCGCCGCAATCCAACTAACCCTCCCGTCGTTATACAGCCGCGAATGGCAATGCACTTGTTCGTATATGCGATCTCTCATTGGTGTGTGTGTGTGTGTGTGTGTTGGTTTGTCACACTACCGGGGCCGTACGGGCAAAGACATTTTAATTCCGTGCGAGAGCGAACGAGGCCTCCGAAGCGGTTATTAATTCGCGTGTCGCGGTTGGTAGGGTGCGGTCGTTCGAACCACGTGCACTCCATAAAAAAACGAAAAATCATCGTCATTGTGTGGGATCTGATTTTCCGGGTTTCCCATTGAGCAGAGTTTATCAATTTATTATTTTTTAAGCGCTTTCTTTTCAATTTTTGTGAAAACGTTGCTAAAAGTATAACGAATTATTTTTCACTGCGAGAAAATGGACTTTTTGGCAAAATGTCGACGGTTTGAGGATTAGCGCAACGACGAAAGAGAATTTATCAGCCGAAACGATTTTGAGATAACCGATCGAATTTTTGGGATTGACTCTTTGAAAAACAGCCGCCCTTTTTGGTTATCAGTCGTGCGTGGCTGAAAATACCGGTAGAAAAGAATAAATACTCGGAAATTCAATCTGATCGGAGAGTATGAAATAATTCATTTTGCAATTTTCTTGTCACGAGAAAGCAACGCGCACCCTCGACGTACTAATTGGCCGCTATGTTCCATACACGTCGAGTGTGTAACGTTTGCATTATCGTACGAGCATGCGCGCGCGCGCTCTCCCTTCGGTGACACAAACGTACACAGAGGAAGATCGCAATTCGGGCCGCTGCGTTCATATGCATAGATGCAAATGCGCAACATGCTTCCGCGGTAGGGTGCGAAAGGTGGAGCAAGAATAAAAAAAAAGAGAGAAAGACAGAGAGAGGGAAGAAACAGAGAAAACGGCGAACAATTCTTCGGATTGATTAATGCGAAACTTCTCTCCCCTCCGCGAGCGGTTTTGCCCTCGCGCATGTTGTTAACTCGAGACTCGTTTCGCGGCGACAGACTCATCTCCGATTTTATGCTCCGCTCGTGGTACCGCCTCCCGTTACGTATTCCCCTCCGACCAAAATCACAGACTACAGAGCGCGTCAGGAATGGTCTATTTAGAATTTAAATAAGTGCGCTGCTTCTCTCTCTCTCTCTCTCTCTCTCTCTCTCTATCTCTCTCCCTCCCTTAACTCTTTTTTCCTCTCCCACTCGTCGAAGAACGTGCTTCAGTTTCGCGATATTATTTCTCTCTCTCTCTCTCTCTCTCCCTCCCGCTCTGACTTTCTGTTCTCGTGATTACGCGTTTCAAATAAGAGAAACGGAAGAATAGGGAGATTAATCTTGATTCTCGCTCGGGAGGACCAAGTTCGCTTCAAAGTCACGCGCGCGCTAGTGCAAACCAGGAAGAGGAAAGAGAGAGAGAGACAGAGAGAGGGGACGGCGAAGATGAAACGGAGCGAGGCGTAGTAAAAGATAACGACGAATAGTAAGTTAAAAGACCCAATCGACTATAAGCTGAAAATAAGCGCGTCTCCAGACCGCTGAACTCTGGACTACGCGGAGCGAACAATGCCGATAATAATAGCGTATATCTATACGATGAACCGTAGAGGATGGAGTCGAGAGGGGACGCTAATAGCGCGTGCCTACTGATAATAATAGCGTTCGCCCGCAGTGGTAAAATCGTTTTACGTCTATGCACAGCTCGAAAATGGCTATTTCACCGGGTTGTTATTTTTCACCCCGAATTTTATTGACCAATTCCGAGCGCTCGGCAAATTCGTACGTTGAGTAACGAATTTTTGCAATTAGGTATATACAGTCCTCTTGAATATTTTCATTCTTCGGGATTGAAAATACACTCTAATCGTGCCATACTAATTACGTCATTCGAGGATAATGATAAAGCGCTGAAAATATTGGTGCAATTTCATAACTTAAAAAAAATAGCTCGCAATAAACAGAGAATACAAGTTTCCGGAAAAAATCATTTTCCAAAATAAACAGTAATCTCGTTGAAACCAAAATATTCTTCCATTCATATGAAAATGAATATTTACTCAATTCGACTATTGTTGCTCAGTTAAATATATAACAAGTATACCTAACGAAGATGAGCACGATTTCGACGAATGCGCCGTCTGTTATATGCAACGCCCACGAAATAATACCGTAGACCGTGTATGTATACATATATGTACAGAATAGGTGTATACGTAGGGGTGACATCGGTCGTGCGTTATGCCGACACGACAACTCGAAAAGCACACAGAACGTCGACCGCGCGTACGTAATACACTCTCTGTACCGTCTACTTTTCCGCGTTCGCCGTTTTCCGACGGTTCGATCATTTATTCAAGCTGGAATACCGACGTTAGACCGCTGTCTCCTACTCTCCCTCCCTCCCTCCCTCTCTCTCTCTCTCTCTCTCTCTCTCTCTCTCTCTCTTGCTCCTGCCCTTGCTCTCTTGCCGTCAAAGATTGGATCTCCTTTTTGCGAGCTCCGCTTTTTTATCACAGGAGTGATGAAAATCAATGTATCGACAATTCAGTGCAAAGCTCTTTCGCAAACTTGGAGTACACCTCGCTAGAGTGATATTTCCTATCTCTCCCTCTTTCTATCTCCGTTACTCCGATTGGAGGCTTTTATGCTTATTGAAATTCCCGCTGGTCAAACGTACGTGTTGGTTCGAGTTTGTGTATGCGATATAGCATAAGCGCATACGTGCGAGTAGAGCTTTGAGCACATTCGCCAACTTTTCGCTCGAACGGGCGCAAAATATTCCTTTTGCCGAGTCGGACTAGTACGAGCCGACTGGAATGGGGCTAAATTATATCGGATTCGGAATGTAATAGTTCAATTAATTTCCAGTGGTCGGGCGAAGCGCGCGCTCTCGCGAATTACGCGACAATTTCCAAAATCGGATCTATTGAATTCACGGTTGGCTCAAGCAAGAGGGAGAGAGAGAGAGAGAGAGAGAGAGAGAGAGAGGAAGAGAGAGAAAATTTTCCAGAGGCTTTCTCTTTGCGCGATACTTCAACAGGTTCGACGCACAAGAGCTGGGGAAAAAAATAGAGTAATCGCACAATTTTCATAGGCAGCTATAAGTGTCGTCGTATGTGAAGAATGCGCCCGCATCTATGAGCTTTCTTTGATGAATATTCATCGCTCATATAAGATTCAGCGATGTGTTATGCACGTGTGTCTCTCTCTCTCGCTCGCACTCGTTCACGCGCACGCGTGTTAACATTGGACTTTTCACGGCCGATTAGCCTGATCGACGGAATAGGACGAATAAACCGTATGTCGTTTCGCCGCCAGGCTCGTCTATAAAAAGGCAACGCGTTCGTTCTTCCGTGAAAACCTTTGTCGCGACGAGGCCTGATTTAATGCATAAAGCTTCATTATGGAGCTAGACCCGATCGTTTTTATCCCTAGCCACGATCCAACTATTCTCCCCCATTTGTTAAAAGAAAAGTTTGATAACTTTTAATGACTACTGAATTCGTTTTATCCGTTGAAATGAATGAAATATGTCGGTCGAGTAATAATAACGAAGTTTATTAAACGAAGAAATTATTGGAATATATTATCACATATTTTATCTACATAATAGTAAAAATTGCATTAAAAATCATTCGATAATATCTATTCGATAATATATAATATTATTTACTATCGTATTGTATTTCTGCATAAATTCAAAAAATCAAACAACTATTATGTTACATGCACCATTACGAGTGTTGAAAATTCAACCTGAAAACCAGATTGAACTATTTGGTATTATACAAGCGAATATTAAGGCGTAGAACTAATTCCTGTTGCCGATTACAAAAATTTCCTTCCGTGTTCACCGAGCAAACGACTGGTTAAAATTCGGCGTCGGTGTTTTTTTTTCTCTCGCACGCCCATCGCGGGAATTTACGTCAGCGGCACGCACGCTCGGAACGAGAGTTCGATCGGGATAACACGCTCGGAGTGAGTACAACGAGCGCGAAATGCACGATCGTGTCGACGACTTTGGTGCCGGGCCAAGTGCCTAATTTACAAGGGCAATAATCCTGACGCGTATGAACGAGCGCCCAACGACGAGAATCGTACGTAGCTACCACGCGCCCGAGCATTTCGCCGTCCCAATTACGTACGACAAAGCGCGAGGTTTAAAGTTGAAAATTCATTTCTACGTATACGTGAGCGTTCAGCTGCACTGCTTCATCTCGAGTAGCAAAAAAAGTTTGTCTGTCACGAAATCTCGATTAACAGGCGAATTTTTAATTTTCGCCAGAGTAGGACATGCACGTCGTCTAATTTACTCTCTTACTCTCTCTCTCTCTCTCTCTCTCTCTCTCTCTCTCTTTCTCTCTCGACATCCAGATAATCCCTGGCAGGAGCTTTGACAAAATTTATCCAGCGAAAAACATTTCCGAGTGGCGCCGCGCGTTAAATGGGTTACGGGGTCAACCGATTCGAGCGTGCTCGCCGGCGTTTCGCCATCTCGGCCGTAAAGCCAAATAAATTAGATGACTCTCGCGAATATTATCCCCACCTCCTCTTTTCCGGAAAAAGCTCACCGTATGAGGAATAACGCGCCACTCGGGATAAAAGAACCCAGGAATATATAATCCAGGAAAAATAGCGAATGGTATACTCACTCTTGTGCATGCTGCGAGCCATCGAAAATCCAGGCTTTCCTTTTCGAACCGTCGAGCTTTTCCAACTCTTACGTATATTTTTATTCATATACAGCTTTTCACGTGAAAATATGACACACTGAGCGGGAATCGATATACGAAACGTCACAACGAAAAAAGATCACTGAGGGAGGGAGGGAGGTAACACGTGAGAATCGAAGAACAACACAGCTAACGGGGGAGAGACGTGTCAAAGCGAATGGCTAGGAAAATATAACGTCACTCTCTTTCTCGCTTTCTCTCTGTCACTGATATCACTGAATCGCCAGACCGGAGTTCACTTCTATCTGGCGATGGCGCGAAAAAACAAAGAGGGATGAAACGAGGTCGCGGTCGCGATCGGAGAGTCGCCTATCTACGCCGGATCGGTATCCTCTTATCTCCAATATTCTTGACCCGATGGCTCGATCGCTCGAGGATGTCACGAGCGAGGAGGAGAGGAGGGGAGGGAGGGACGAGGGGATGAATTTAGCGAGGCGTAGTCGACGGGCAAAAGCTCGACGAGAGGCAGAGAGAGAGGAACGACCGTGGAGAGGACGGCTCGCGTGCTATCGATTCACCCGAGTGGAGTTTCTGTACGTGAAAAGCCGGCACCTAAATTTTTTCCTCCGTTTTCTCAATTCTCTCTCTCTCTCTCTCTCTCTCTTTCTCACTCTCTTATAGCTCGTCGGGTCGAACTTTCCCTCCCAGACCGGAAAATATTTCGCAGGACTGTCGAAGCCAGGTAGGAACCCTCGTCGCAGGTAAAAAAAAGAAAGGTGAAACGAACAGAGAAACTTCTCACTAGCTCTTCGCAACGATGTAGTCACTCGTGCATCGAATCACTGACAAAAACAGAAACTCAATCCCAGCGTATATCCTCTCGTTCGTGTACAAGCGCGAAATAGATCGGGGTACGCGATTTGCCGTGTTAACGCGAATCGGCGAGCACGAGTACTGTCGCGGGTGCACGCATGCGGAGAGGTCACGGGCGTGTCGCGCGTGCCGACGGTGCCGTTTCGTTAATGGCGAGGCTCGAGGGCCGACCGATGCGTCACCTACGAGCGTCCGGGTCGGACTGAGCGCGGGGCGTCGCGAGCGTCGCGCGAGAGTCGTTCGAGATACCAAACTGTTCCCCTCCTCTCACGGTCTACCCCTCGTGCGCTCCAGGAGTCCCTACCGCCCTCCCCACCATCCCCCTCGCTCAACCGGCCGCGCGCGCCAACCGTACTCTCTCTCTCTCTCTCTCTCCCTTTCTCTCTCATGCGACCGCCTTTCCAACCCCGTCAGTGGCGCCGCGCTGGATCCAAGAAAAAAAATCCACCACCACCCCCCACCATCGCCAGTTTTTTTTATCATAGCCCCCACTCCACTCGCCACACATCTCTATTTTTCACCGCGAAATTTCGCCTCACCCTTTTCGTTTTCTCTTTTTTTTTCCTCCTTTCTCTCTCGCTCTTCTGGGCTACTGATTTTTCGAAAGTTGCATTCTCGATCTATCAAAAGTTTGAGAGATTCGCGGGGAGTAGTTACCTCGCGATTTATCTCCCAGCGTGCGGAGATTAATGAAGATAGCAGCCGTGTGTTTCGTGATTCGGTGATTTTCGGGGGGATCGATCGATATCGTCCGTGTGTTTTCGCCTCTCGTGACGGATACCAACGGGGTGCGAGCATGTGTGTGTGTGTGCGAGAGAGAGAGAGAGAAAAAAGGAGGGTGGGGAGAAATACTTAAAGTGCGGGGGTGGGAATAAGAAGTGGGGACGCACCGTGAAAGATCGTCGGGATGGGGTCAGTGCTCTCGGTGGCACCCCCGGCTGCGCCACCACTGCAATTCCTCTGCCACCCCCACTCTTCCGCGTCTTCTCTCTCTCTCTGTCTCTCTCTCTCTCTCTCTCTCTCTCTCTCTCTCTCTCTCTCTCTCTCTCTCTCTCTCTTTCTCTCTCTCTCGCCCTCTCTTGCAGGGCCATACTCACACCCCTTTCGTATCCAGATCTTTCACTCCCTCTCCGTATCCGCCACCTTCTCGGCGTACCTTCTCGCTTGGTTTTAAAGCCCTTTCGGTCGCAGTGTTGCCAATTTACTTCGTTCGACGCGCGCGCACTTAACAGCAGACGAGGCTTTTTTCTCGCCACCTCGATTCATCGACGCCCACGTGTCGATACTCATTACCCGCGATTTTTCCACGTGTCGCCGATTCCTCGATAATTCATTGTATCTTGATGACAATCGAACGCACCTGACGAAACTGTTAAATAAACATCGTTGTTGCTGCGTATATCGAACCGAGTTCGCGCTAGTAACAATTTACATTCTGTATTGAATTCAGAGTAAAACTTTTCGTGTTC
The DNA here is from genome assembly GCA_003055095.1 of Goniozus legneri. Taxonomy (NCBI): domain Eukaryota; kingdom Metazoa; phylum Arthropoda; class Insecta; order Hymenoptera; family Bethylidae; genus Goniozus; species Goniozus legneri. The sequence continues at coordinate 15,543 of NCVS01006945.1, read as the reverse complement.
TATGTGTAAACGCGTACAATTGCTATTCTGCACTGAGAAAACAATATAATTGTATCAAGTTACGATTATACAAAGTTGGTTTGATAGACAATATTTTTGAGTATCGATCACCAAATTATTGTAAACCATCGTAAATCCGAATTGCTTTGTTTCTACCGCGAATACGGTTCGATAGCAATCGCAAATGGCTCGATCGATCGATTAGCACAGGCTGCGTGAGGCAATCGATTAACACCTCCTCAGGATCGTCCTTTGTCTCGTCCTCGATGATATTGAATTCGCGCTAAAAGCCGGAGAGAGGAAAAAAGAGACGATCGCATCGATTGCAGTTTCCCAGCGCGGGATATCGATCGATTCGTTAATTAGCGTTTGACGAGACGATAAGAACGGATTGCCATTGGAGAACGGTGTCGAGCATCGAAAACGGTATTCTCTCCCTCTCGTGCACTCTCGAATAGGATTAATGGCGCGGGCACCGGATGATACGAGCCGCGAGCAATTGATACCTCGACCGCTCGGTCTCGACTTGATTTGCGTACACGATCCACTATCGGGATAGGATCGTCGAATGCATAAAGAAAACATTACCATAAAAATTACTCTGTCATTCTCATGGTCGAGGAACATACTCGTTTTACGTTAGAAGTTACGAAACTTCGTTCAAAGGGTGTAGTAATTAAAATTTGAAAAATTTGATGTTTCCTTTTTCGTTTTCAAATATACTCCAAAGCTCTTTTTATCCTCATACTGTTGTAATATCAAGGATCAAAAGGGGCCCGCAAGATACGTTCTTTTTTTTTGACTCTTTAATGTTGAAATTTTTTAAAATACGTATTGCTCGGTATATGATGAGAGAGAAAACGATAATTTGGCAAATATTTGACGAAGTAATAGATCTCAATTTCCTCGTTACTGGAATTCCGAGAACTAGAAGGAAATTAAAGTGAGAATAAAAGAAACGAAAATAGAAGACGAGGATGAGTATTTGACGAAACTTCATAAATATGAGAACGTAGTTGCAAATATTGCATGGCAGTCTTTGTATTAAATTTTTTTCCGTGTTAACACCCGTTGGTTCAATTATTCCGAAAACTCATAAAAGGTCCCTTTGGGAAGAAAGCTAGCCAGCTCATACAGCGATGGGGGATTTTCTTTTGGCTCGACCGGAATCGATCGAAATCTGGGTGTAATTAGCGATTGAATTCCATTCGTCCCAGAACGGCTTTGGCGAGACTATTTTTGCCCGGATAGGGCACTGACGATATATAATACATAATTACGGGTTGGCGGTAGGCCGCGGGAGTATGATTTACAAATCGCTGCTCGGCGAAACGCCGCGTTCGCTAATTAATTTCGTCCATCAGTCGGGATCGATAAACGCGTACGGTAAATATTCGAAGCCTTCCCTCGAAAGCAGTGCTTAATGTTTATTAGCGCGAGAAAGGGAGAGCGGGTGTACAGATTACATTCGGTACACCGAGCGAGATGAAAAATCACGAGTCAGCTAGAAATAGAATATATATACTATATACGTATGTATATACATATTCCGGAGGCGCGTGAACGAGTGGGGCGGTCGAAGTACAGTGGCATCTCTCCTAAATTTTCCAATCGTATAATGGACCGCTGAGAGAACGTTTTTCGCGATATATTGTAGTCGAGTGGAGACGAATGGTTCTTCGTCCATATCGGACCGAATTGTGGGTCGTTTCATCTTCCCCCCGAATAGAGACGTATCATTCGGTCTCTCCTACAAAAGGATGATAGAAAAAACGCCTCTCACAAATCACGTTAATTGCGCAGAAAGCAAGAGTACGGCAAAACGCGCGGGGGAAAGCAAAAAAAATCTGTATAAAGCAAAACGCCGATTCGGAAAATTTGCGCTGTGTATTATCCCTCCGATCGTCCCGGATCTCCGGACGCGCGATACTTTTCTTTTGAGGAGGAACGATAAATCGCGAGAAGGATTTCTCTTTTTTTCGCGTCTCGCGATGTCTAATCGTCGAGTAAACTTTGTCGCGTGAGGTACAAATAAACTGTTGCCGGCGGAGCGAGAGAGAGAGTGGAAGATAGAAGACGAGACGAATAAGTTTCGCCTATCGAGAAAATTGTCGCGCTGAAAGACGACTTTGACAAAGAATCGAGCGTGAGAGCCGGGCGGACGAGAAAGGACGACGAGAGGGAAAAAGGGAGTTGCGTCCCGCGCGACACCGAATAACTTTAACTTCGATAAAAGATACGAGTTCCCATTGTGCACCTCATCGAATCTCATTTGAAAGGCCTGTTTGAATAATACGGTAGGCAAGCCGGAAACAAGGAATTTATTCGCTTTAACGTTTCGCAAAACAGTGATTTTTTTAATCGAAAAAACAATCATCGTACCCTGCTCTCTCATGCTCACACTTTTCTTCTTCTCGCAGGAATACTATCGTTAGATAAATTTAATCGACTTAACACATCTTTTCTCTAGTGTATATTTACATTTCCCACTGCCTTACTTTAGCTGTAATATCTTAAAAAGCAATTAATATTCGTAGAAATTAACATCAAACTAAAATAATAAATGGAAAAGCTAAAAATGTGAACAGCTTGAAACATTAATCCTAGCGCTAAACAAAATTTCCAAGATACATCGATTTATCGACTGATTAAACGAGAATACACCACCTTAGTATAAATCGGCTTGTGTGTCTACGTTACCACACGCGCTTTCGTGATGCAATCTTGTATCGATCCGCTCCGGCTTAACTGTTGCGCGTTTGTCCCGATTTCATACGTCCGTGTGTGTCGAGGAGAAGCGTATATAGCGCGGTAAGCGTACGCGGTAGGGTAAAACTCGGCCGATTTGCGGAAACCGCGAGGGCGAACTTTACTCGACGACGTTACGAGCCGTTACACGCGTCAAGCGACGCAAATGAATTCGATTTCGACGCCTCTCTCTCTCTCTCTCACGTCTCGGCAAAGCGAGACTCTCGAACGCGGAAGTCAAACTCCGCCTCTCGCGTGGAAATGAGTAACAACGCGAGCGCTCGCTGAATTTACCCGCAAAATAGGCCACTCGAGCGGTTTTCCAAAAATTTTCTTCCCGCCGTCCTCGTAAATCCTCGAACCGTGCGACAAACACAAGTCCCGAACTACCGGAGAGGAAAAGAAAATATCAAAAAAGTTTTTCGAATGCCGATCGATCGGGGACGACGAATGGGAGAAAGAGAAAAAATAAATAAAACTCTAGTACGTCGCGTGCATACGTACATACGCACATATACACGTATACAGCAGTATTCTCCCGCGATGAAAATTCCAAGTTTTTAACAGTCGTAGAAAAGTTGTGACATCGAGTTCCTGTCCAGCCCCTGAAAAAGAGTAAAAAAGGAGAAGAAAAATAATTCGGGAGGAAGAGAGAGAGAGGGAGAGAGTCCTTTTTGCATTTTCCAGTTTTCGTCGGGCGCCACGAGGTGTCGTGCCAAAGCATTTTCCACGTCATTCGGCAAGATTGAAAATGCGGAATAACGCGCGTACAGCCGTACAGTCGAGCGAAAGAGACCAGAAAGAAAGAGAGAGAAAGATAGAGAGAAAGGAGGGTTCGGCGAGAGGCTTTCTCGCGTGGAAATAGGAAGCTAAAAAATGGTAATCCGATCACCAAACCAAGGACCCTAAGGCTTTTTCACGGACACACCGAGATCCGCGCTTTCTACTCCACACGCCGTCCGAAAAACCCACATAAGAGTTCCTCGGGTACCTGCCTAAAGCTCTTCTATCAGTTTTTCCAATGAAGAGAAGAGAGCGCTCTTTTGTTTCGCCGTAGAGCCACTTTTTGGCTGTGAGAAAAATTTTCGTTGAAAAAAATGGGTTCTGAATCGAATTTTGATACAACAATTATTGCACAATATGCGTCAGTCGATTGGATTGAAAAATTCGAATTGTTAAATTCAATGTAAAATTCTCAGCGTCGACTATTTTTACGCGTTATTTTTCACGCTCTCTTTTTTACATTCATCTTGACCGTAATTCGATTCACGGCGTCGTTAGCTCTCGCACGGTTCCGAATGTACTTGACGCATTTCTGAAACATAACGCGCCGGAGGTAGTTATCGCCGTGCTCGAGAAGGGAATGTAGAAGGGGGCCGTGAATTCGACTCGTGGGATGGTTATGTAAATATATAACAGCGCGCTCATCTTCGACCGTAATTTAACTATTGACAACTGCCATTTGCATAAAACCCATAGAATCCGCGATGTTGCGACTCGTTCTAACAGCAATGCCGTTTCCTCCAGGAGTAATTTTTGTACTTTTAGGTTCACCGCACGCCGTCGGCGGCAAAAAAAAAATTACCCGCGCGGAATATAAAGAAAAATTTTTGCATTCGCTAAACGCGATATTCGTATAGAATAATGAATTGCAAAGTGCATGCCATAATCACGATGTATTTCCATAAAATCTCGCGTATTCGCATAAAGCCTCCACGGCTCGCGAGCTCTCCTATCTCCGCCGGTGAAAATCCTTGATCAAATTTCCAGCTGGGCGTGGGCGCTTTTGAAACATAAATTAAATTAAGGAGAAAGTTTTATTTATGTGCAGTTGAATTTAACCCCCTGACCCGAGCGACGCGACTCGTCCAGTTGAAATTCCAAATCTCGGCAACGAGAGAGGTTGGAGATATAGAAAAAAAGTCAAGTCCGTGTTCTATGGTGATTCACTCTCTAAATGACCCAACCGTTCTTTTACGTCGATTATTTTGCAACCGATTAGAATTTGTAAACGCGGAGCGCATCTAATTCCAAACATTTTGATTACTTTCAGGTAATGCATATAGAGTAAATAGTTCCAACGAATAAGACAACTTATCTACGCTGTGTCATTTCTACTAGGCAAGTGATGACATTAATCTAACATCTCAATGATCAAACATGCCAAAGCTGATTCTATGTATGTAGTCATTATACGTGTTGGTATTCACAAAGATCTTATACAAGCTGATCAGAATACATACTATTGATTCATCTGAATTCTAAATTCTCAGTTCCCCATTGGAATAACAACGAAATGTCTACAATTAAAATCATTGTTATTACAATCAATATCACGTAAATTCAAAGAAAATGCAACTTAGTTGACTTCTATTTTTTCTAGAGTTGAGATAATAGTGACGCAGAAATTGTTAGTATTTTTGTAAACAAGAGATCGATAGTAAAAATTCTAAAACAATGGTCGCTGAGAAGAGAGTGGCCGAAAAGTAGAGGGAAAATAAAGAAAACAAGAGCAATAAAATTTCATTGAAAATCTCGAACGCTCCCGGTGCGTCTCGTGATTCTTGGTGCGCTGCAGTCGAGGCGCGCAGGAAGCGAAGGGTTTTCGGTGCGTTTGTTCCGGAGCCAGAGCGGCAAGAGTACGGATAATAACGGTGGGCTATCCGGGAGCCACCGAGTCAAACCGCAAACCATTGGCATACGGCGCACGTACGCTCTCAAACCTTCCCCCGGTGTGCGCTCCCGAGCCACCCCACTCGTCGAGTTTGCATACTCGACCCTGTCCATCCACCTCTCTCTCTCTCTCTCTCTCACTCTCCCTCTCCCTCTTCTGCACTCGCTACGGTTGTTATTACGACTGCTCTCGCCACCGAAATCCCGAGAATAGATTAGAACGAATATCAATATTAGAATATAACACAGATACGTATGCATATAAAAGATCGCGCTCGTCCGTCCGTACAGCCCGTAGTCGCTCTCGTATACAACCCGAATCAAATGTCGGGGCTGGGAACGCGCGGGTGAAAATTGGAATCGGCGATCCGTGAAGATTAAAGCCGCCTGTGTTTCAATATATATTCGTTTTTCGTTACGGCGGATTCTCGGGCGTCGGTATCGTTAACTATCGCGAGCCGCGTAAGAAATGTGGAGCATCGCGGGAGGCTGTCGGGTCGATCGATCCTGGCCGTGTTTAGGTCCGAGTCCGTAAATCCGCGGAGCGGATCTACGTAACGACATGTAACGACTAACGACGTGGGCATCACGGTAACCCGCTCGCGGCTGTGTGACGGCTTCGCTACTCTGCTCGCTTGTGTACGTGTGTGCGCGCGCGTGTGTGTGTGTACGTGTATACCGGCCTCGTATATGTTTATACGACAAGAGACAGGATCGGCAATGGATCCCTCCCGAGAGATGCATTAAACATGTACCCGACCACTCACTCTCTCCAGCTCACCCCATCCCGACAAAGGGACCATCGTCCCTTACCTATGATTGATAAATAATACCATTTTCATAGCGCCCCTCGCCATTAAACCACCGACGGACAATCGATTTACAGACGGATATCTCGCACGGCCATTACCGTCGATCTTCGCTCAAAATTACCTCGATGATATTGTTTTCCTTTTTCATTATCCACGCGAGCCTATTCGCAGGGGTAGAATTTCGTGCCGAATTCACTCGAGTTTTTTTCAGTATTGATAAAATTCTAGAACTGATATTTATGTAATGTGAAATGTAGTTGTTTAATATAAATTTAAAGAGTATTATTTAAACAAAAATACGATTCATTATTTTTGTTCTGTGTATCCCAAAAAATTTTCAATGTTAAATCTAACGGAAAAAACCTGGCAATTTTAAAAATGAGCGATTACCGTCGTTCGGAAAATTTCACAAGAAACCGATACCCGAGAATGGTTTTTTAATTTCGTCGTGAGGAAGTGGGGGATAAGGGGGCTTAACGAGCAGCGTGCCCAGGAGTGAGCGATGGCATGATAATTTCGCGTGTACGAGAGGCGTAGCGAACACTGGCCCATTATAACGCCGCGAATATAAACTCGGCCCCCTTCCCCTCTGCGCGAGTAATGCGAGGCGAAATATATACGGATCGAACAAACACACGATCCATCTTCGAGGCTACGTGACGTAATTTCCCGTCCCGAGATATCGCCGATGTTTATCCATAACGGTGACAGGCGTTAGAATGCGTCGAGATTTTCGCGCTAGTACCGGACCTTCGACGCATCTTATATATATATATATATATATATATATATATGTACATATATAGACACGTGACAGTATCGATAATAACGTTTACGTCATCGCATCCTTGCGGCGAATAAAATTGCATTTCGCGTCAATCGAGAGCGCTCGGTCACGTTACAATGACATCTACAGGTACCCGTCCCATAAGACTGTCAATTTGAAACCGCCTTCTCTCCCTCTCTCTCGCTCTCTCGCTCTCTCGCTTGTACCCTCCGCACACGACAATCCTATTTTCTCGACTTTCACGAACCGATACCAAATCGATCGTCAGCGCCAGCCAGCATCTCAAGGCCAAAATCGTATTTTATTCTAGAAAATTTCCCATTGTTCGGCCATAAATCATAGAGATTGCGGTAAATTAATCGGAACTTCTCGAAGAGTAAAAATGATTAAAAATGCGGATACCGATGAAAATGTTCACTCGATTTCGTCCAACCGAAAAGAACAAACGACATAGCGAAGTACCAAATCGGTTGTCAGCGGCAGCCCTCCGCGCGTCTTTGGAGATGTAAAAAATTCGACCCGACGAGACAAACGAACACGCTGAAATACGTGATTGATATACTCTTAGATAGAAATTTCTGTAAGCGCATTGTCTGTTCGTAGCTCTCGATGCAATTACGTCAGGACACGGTTGAGGCCAGCGAGAAGTTGTTGCGTGCACAGCAAATGAAGTGACACGTAAACTCGCGCGAATGCATCTGTATAGACGCGCTTATATGGGCTGGCTGGATTATGATGCGAGCAGCGGCTATATTCGCGCCGATGCTTGAGCGTAACTGCGTCGCCTATTCCATTATTAATGGCCTCTCTCCGCTCGCGCAATTCCGGGCTGCATCGGTAACCCGTAAGCGCGGACATCTCGTCGCGATAAATACGCGTAATCGTTACGTACCGGATCGGCCCTTATTATTATCCAATTTTATTTGCGGTCGTTCGTAACGGCAGGAGTTAATCGCGGAATAATAAAGAGGGAAATGAACCGGCGCGGGGCTCTCTCCTTCTTACGCGTGGGCCCTTTAATCGTCAGTGTGTTAATTCCCTCCCTCCGGTTCTTTTCGCTAACTGTGCTTTATCGAGCCCTCCATTCTCCCGGCGCTATTCCACGACGTTCATGGGGGGCATCGCGAAACTTTCTTATGGCGCGCGCCCTGCGTACGGAGAATTAGTTTCTCGTTAACCAAGTTTACGTTCTACTCCCCTGCAGCTACCGCGTCTCTCGTGTGTATCGCCCTGAGAGAGAAAGAGAGAGAGAGAGAGAGAATATTTATGGCCAGGAGCGAGAACGAGACACGCGTGACCCGTCGAAATAGCCGTCATCGAGTCGTCTCTCCCAGTGGTTGTGTGCGCAACGTTCTTTTTTTCTCGAGTGCCCTCTATGGCCGAGGGAAAAATGCTGGGGAGTAGATTTTCGGAATAAGCGGTGAAAATATGGCAGGGCGCTAAATACGACGCGCCGTTAACACCTGCTCCGCTTCCCTGCACGGGGGTATTATCCTCGGCACCCTCTTCGACGTGGACCAGCGAAAAGGGCGAGCGAGGCCCTGCCGACTAAATCCGAGATGAGTTACACGATTTTTTTTTCTCTCTCACTCGTACTAGCGCGTGTTTTATGTTCGCGCTTGCTCGCTCGATTAATCCGCGTGTTTCGAGGGGAGAATACGAACGAATTCGATTAGAAATAAAATGGGTATCTCCCGGATCGGAATAATTAAAGTTTTTCCCGAAGGGATTTTTTTTTCAGTCGAATTTTCAGATTATCGGCACTATGGCGAACTTATGGTGTATTTACATTGAATTTCCGAAAGACGGAGGGATAGCCGCGTAAAGGGGTGCTCGCGAGCGTTATTATTCTTTCGCTTACTTTTGCGTTCGACGTGAGAGAGAGGAAGATAGAGAGATATAGGAGCGGTGAAAAACGAGAGAAAAGAAAATTTTTGCAAAAAAGTTGAAACGTTATTGGGTTGCTATCAAGATGTTGCCCGGAGCTGGCTTTTCTCGAACTCCACTCTATTCTCCCGCGCCCCTCGCGTTAGAAACTTTTTTCTTATATAACTTTTTTTCTTTCAGCCCCGGGCGCCTCTCAACTTCCATCACATAAGATTAGTATGAATTTGGAAAAATTTTACCTCCGTGTACTTCGAGCTGACCGTAGCGGTAAGGAGTATGGAATCGTGTGTACGAGGGGCGAATTAATTTTCATCGTCCGGGCGCGTTAGCGAGAGGTTAATGAATTATTTATGATATCGGAGATTATGAAGTATCGATATATCGTAGCTAGCCAGCGGTGACGGGCGATTGTCCGTCGGTCGAAGTTAATCTTGTAGAAATTTGCATAAAGTTCGGCGTCCGGACGCATTCGCTCGTGAAACACGCGCCGTATAACCCGATCGTTCCCCGGTCTAGTCTATATATGCAATGTACACGTAAACCACGGGACATCGAGAGCCAATACCCCTGTGTATCGTGAAACACGATCGTCCTGTGCGCAATTAGGGTGCTCGGCTCGAGACCTGCTTACGTCCCGAACGATGTCTTCGTCGCGTCTCGTTTGCGGCTCGAACGAAAGAAAATCTCTCAACAGTGAATATTTATTTTTCTCGCTTGATTTTTTCATATGCTTTAACACGTTTGTTTTGGTACTACACCTACCGTGACGGAATACATTTTTTCCTCGTTCCATTCGAAAAATTGTTTTATTCACATATTATATTTTACGGAATTAAATATTTGTTGCTTCGTACGCTGTGAATTATACATATACGTATATGTATTTTTAGTAAATAATCGGTATAGCGGCGGATTATGAAAAAAATAAATTTTCGAATCAAAAACAACATTTTTAATGTACTGTTTCGAGCTGAATACAAATTTATTTTTTGACTCGGCGAGCTTCATTCAAAACTCGATATCTCGTGTGCGTTGGCGACCTCCAGTAACGGCAACCCCAAAACACACACGCGTGCGCACACTTATCAACGATCTTTTCACGGAATACTTATTTTATTCATGAGCACGCGGTCGGGAGGACGTCGAAGACGTGATTTTCTTTTGTGTCAACCGCGGCTGGTACCTTCTCCCAATTCTCTCTCTCTCTCTTCTCTTTTCTCTCCCCGCCCCCGCTGTGTTCCTCGCATATGCGAGACGCATGAATATATACCAAATGCGTGTTTTCGCGACCGTGTCTGCAGATTTTCCGAAATATCCGCGCGATAATACGGTTTATATTCAAATATTCGGCGTGAAGTACGTTACACACCGAGCGGAAGCCCTCGAGTTAAGTAGAAATCCTCTCTGTACTTTGTTTGCGGATTTTCTATTTTTTCTTCTTCACCGACATAAAAACCGCGTCCAGATTCGTTTTTCTCATTTTCTCGGCTACGTTCTGAATGGCAAATCGTGGTCCGCTCGTTCGTGTTTTTGGCCCTTCGTTTATGAACTCGTGCAGCGAAATACACAAACAAAAGGTAGACAGAAACTAGAACGATCCGTTCTACATATCGCTCGTTAGGAAAACAGGTTACGTCGAATTAAAACGAGGAAGAGAAAGAGAGAGAGAGAGGGAGGAACCGAGAAGGGTTTACATACATCCGGGTATGCTCTTGTTTGTCGGGCCCAAGCACGGCCAAAAAAATATATGAATGAAAAATAATATTTCTAAAACACTGCACGAGAACAAAACACGTTGTACAAAGCAACCGGATCGAAATAATTTTATTACGGTATTTTTCATTTTGCGTAACAATCGCGAAAGTTGTGTTCGTCTAACCCTTCGGGAAATTCCCCATCCCATATCTCCTCTCTCTCTTTTTGAGCCGTGACGAGAGAAGGTCCATTCTGAGTGTCTGTCGGTAGATAGAGCGACAGAAGTAAAAGTGCTTCTCGAGCGCAGGGGCCTTTCCAGAAGCCGGGGTTCATTAGTAAACTCAAGTGCCGGTAGGGGGGCTGCGCTAAGGGCCTTTTGTACGAAGGGAGCACACGCCAGCGATAACTCCCCCCCCCCCCTTTCAACCCCTTTTCGTCTTTCTTCCTCCCGCGCTACTCCCACCCGGGCGAGGTATTGCCTCCGAGAGCGCACCTCGAACGAGGACTTTACGGCTTAAACTAAGCAAATAGTCTTCCCTGCCTCGCAAAACAGGAGCAATGCGATACGCAAACTTTGAGAGGATAGGTGAGAAGCCAGCGGAGCGTATATCGCGCTCTCGATTAGTTGCAAACAAACCGGAGATAATTGCAGAATTACGAGAAGAGAATTTTTCCCCCCGCCGGGATCGAATCATAGCGCTGCGCGAGCGAATAGTTTAATGTTGAGATCGTGTGTTCAGTATTCGGAACTGGTGCGCGTACGAGGACGAGCTCTCCCGGAGCCGGTGATTGTAATTTGCGCTCGGTGGGTAAAATCGGGTTACTGGATGCGGTGAACCGCCTACGCGAACGCCAACGCACGAGCGTTTCCATCGTGTAACGAAGCGCGACGTTCAAGGTGAAACGAGCTTTGGTTGATTTATCAATTCTTACTTGACGTGACGTACTCACCTCTGTTTCATCGAAGCCATGCCTCACTCAAAGAAGTCGAGTTGAGACAATATCTAAAGTAAATTATATTATTTCTAATTATAATCACACAGTCGTGATAAATTTTCTTGTGCCATTTTCGTAAAGTTGAATTAAAAAAAATTTGAGTTTGCGACACGCTCCTGATAATTTGCATCTAAAAATTTCTACGACCACCTGAAATCTCAGAAATTATATAAGTCTGATGTATTGACATCGAGAGTGGAAAGAGAAATGGAGAGTGCCCCGAGGGTGGCGATCACATAGAAAGCGGTAATGAAACGTTTCGCGGTATGCGAAACAATCAGCGGGACAGAAACGAATCGCGGCCAGAGTCGTTTGCCAACCTATCCTACATCCCGTTTCCAATAATTATCGGCTGTCGTCGGTATCCTATCGTTCTTGGCTGTCGGCTAATACCCCAAACCATTCCAAATGAAAAAAAAAGATCCGTGATTTCATCCCGACACAGAGAATTAAACGGTAAAATTTTTGCAGGTTCGGCGAACCACGTGAATTATCTTATATGGACTCGCATCGATAGCGATGGAATAATTTTTTTATTCTCATTCCCGATGAGTGTATCGTTCGGGGTATACTCGAATTTCGTTGCAACTTTTATTGCATTATTCGTACGAAACTTCTGTAGAAGAGAAGTAAAAATAAAAATCGGGCAACCCGAGCCGAGAACAAAAAAGAGACACTTAAGTGAAAGAAAAACGACACTTAGCTTCCTAACGGCGCAAAGTGGCGAGAATTTAATTTCCTACGTGAGAACGACTGGCTACTTCGGACGATAATACAACTTCTTTCAACGTTGAAATAATTAAAACGGAATTCAAGAATATATATGTATATATTTGGAGAATTAAACGCTGATTATTCTCCATTCGTTGCGTTCATTGGGTTAATTTTAGTCCTTTTGATGATTTTCAATTTTCAACTGAAGCGAAACAAATGTACAACGTGAGAATGAAAGAAAACTCATATTCCAATTAAATCGTATTAACACTCGTTTATTTGAAATATTATTTTAGACGAGCGATTTTTTAATTATTTTTCCTTAAATTTGAAATGCGAGTTGACTATCTATAGTCAACTTAACATAAAAATAAAAAATCACGCAATGAAGGGTTAACGAATTCTCGCTTCTCGTCGCGACACGCGGGATCGATTTTTCTCACCCCCTTTCCTGGTTTTTTAGCACCCTTCGCGACGCGATTTCCGCATACGTCGAGGATGCTTACCGCGACTCGATTACAGCAGCGGGAATATTTTTTCGGGAATCTCGTTCTCTCGCATCCTCGCCGAGCCTTTTTTCGCATCTTTTCAGTCGCGAAACGCGCCACCACCGCAGTACCGGGTATTCGCGAGTGAGCCAATTTGCATAATCTCGTCCTTCCATCCTTCCTTATAAAGCGGAGTAGAATCGTCGAATCAATGAAATCGTATCGCGCCTCTTACCAAGAATTGTCGCCGTTTTCGACGAGATTGATTATATTTGTTAACTCGCTCCGTTAAGAAATCCAGTCCCAAATTCGCACTAGAGTTTCTTTTTATTTTTCGTAATAATCTCGTGAATAGTGGATTCGCAACACTCGCTACGATTTCTCTCGATTCCCTTTGAACGGAATAGACAATAGAGTCGTGCGCGACACGTACAATCGGGCGCGAAAGGGTAAAAAGGAAAATCACGAATTCCGATCGAAAAATGAATGATTTATGAAACGAGCACCGCGTATCCGGTCCGTAGTGAATTTTTGGTTTATGTAACGCTCCCTCGCGTCGGGACACCAGTATAAAAATTCTCCTTTGAGGAGCGCTTTCGAGAGCGTATAGTATACTATATACCCGGGGTATTGAAAAAAGGGAGAAACGTGTCGAAGTTTCGTGAAACTCCCAATAGGAATTTCGCAAGAGCAGCCAGAAACCAATAACTCCTTCTACAAGATACCTCTCAATATAGTTTGTCTCCGTTGTTCGAGAGTTAACATATTGCTACGAGGAAGAAATTAAATTTGACTCAATCGGAGAATCGCGCGGTGTTCGGTTATTACTTTTCGGTGGCTATTACAAATAGATCTATATGAACTGGAATTAGCAATAAATATAAATCGGGTCGACTTTATTTTGTCTTCGCGCTTATTTTCGTACTTCTTGATTTGAAAATTCATAACCCGAAAGAAAATTTTTTGAATAATAAACGTATCATTGAATTATTTCAAATCAATAATTTAATAGATGAATCAATTAATAATTTATATGGAATATTCTTAAAACGATTTGTGGACGTTTGCCCGAAAGACGTTTGCCCGAAAGGGACGTTTGCCCGAAAGACCCCGAGCAGAAATTTCTTAGGGCTCGGATCAGGGCCGGACCAGAAGTGTAACGCTCTGCGTTCTCCGTAACAGATCAGGTTGCCAGATCCGGCCCTGATCCGGCTGCCAGACCCTAACCTTAAGTAAAATTTTCAGAAAAAAAAATTTAATCCAATTATTCGGGGTATAAACTTATTGCCCTCGTAAGAATTGGATTATTATTCATATTAATACATACAATTAAATTTAATTTACATCCAACAATAAATTATTGCCTAATACGAACATCACCGGTTCACCCACCCATCTACGACACCGTGGGAACGCTGCTTAACTTGAGAATCTCCTGGGTATGAGTCGAACCCATAGACCTGTAACACGCTTCTGTAATACGTGTATAAGATTGATATAAATATTTCTATCTTCTTCCTTCTTTCATTCTCTTGTTGTTTTGATTTTAGAAGGGAAACGCGAAATGACTCGTTTAAGAATTAATCATTTTCGCAAGCGTCAAAAAAGAAGAAAAAAAAAATAATGAACAAAATATTTCCAACAACGAAACCTCAACAAATATATATATATATACTTATATAATATACTATATACATATTATTCGACATCCTATTATGGCATGCCGTATTGCGGCCTGACCCGGCCCGTACCGTAGTACGCGGACACGGCTGTGATAAGGCATCCTCGTCCGATCTTGATCGGGATGTCACAAGGCTGCCTTAATAAGGCATACCGTATTGCGGCCTGATCCGGCCCTGACCGAACTACGGCCTGCCTTAACAAATTTCTGCTCGGGACGTTTGCCCGAAAAAATTATTATTAATTAGTATGAATAATATAAATTTATTAATTACTTCAAAATTGTATTTTATCAATTATTAGAATTAAAACTCGGCTCGTTTAACGCAATATTTTTTAATATTGTAAATTATGATAAAATTTAAACTTTTGGGGGTGTTTGGAATTGGAAATTGGATATGTATAAGAAACCTCAACTGAGAAGGCAAATTTTAAGGAAAACTCTCTACGGCCACTGCAAATGCCATTTTTTTTTCAAATTTAAAAATTGTTTAGAGTACGGCGCGGGGCGCGCTTTGCGATTTTTAGTAAATTTCCAGTGATTGGGTGTTAGTTTTTCGCGATTTCTGTAATAGGAGGAGCGTCATGCGACTCACCTTTTACATTATTGGCAAAAAATGCCAATTAATAATAATTAATTACTTATTAATTAGTAATTAATTAATATTATTCATATTAATTAATAATAATTTTTTCGGGCAAACGTCCTTTTCGGGCAATCGGTTTCGGGCAAACGTCCACAAATCTCTTAAAACGCCACTTAAATTTTTATACGCAATTAATTCATAATTCATTTTGACAGATTTATATACTAAATATAATTATAAATGAGTATTTCTCTCGTTCATTGTAATTTTTCCTCAGTAGACTGATGTAGACTTGACTGACCGAATGTCCAGTTAGTTAAACAAATAAGATAAAGAAATCCTTCCTCTGTGCAACTCCTGACACGAGGACAACCAAAATTACACGCATTTCGAGAGGCGTAATCCACCTGACTTACTTAGTCCAGTCATCCTACGGGGAAATAGGAAAAGTTTGGAGAGTGAGATTCGAAAACGCT
>NCVS01006943.1:204161-238572 GCA_003055095.1 Goniozus legneri | reverse complement strand
ATCTATTCTAAAAATTTCGTTACTTCAAAAATAAGTAATGTCTGGGGGGCCTAGGATCTTACTCTATATACAACAACACAACACAATGTTTATATTTCAGTTTGGGAAGAGAACTTTTCAATAAAAAACATCAATCAATATCACACTGGAAGTGCGACGTTTGCTTATCGAAAAACGGTGTATTATTCGAGGGTTTTCATAACTGAAGGTTCAATTAAAATCTGTCAATGCATATATACCGCTAGGTATATCATCTACTGAAAAAGTTAGCTTATCTATAGGCGACGAATATTGTTCAATCTAAAACTGCAAGCCCCAAATTGGACGTAATCTCTATAGAATCGAATGCCTTGCGTTTTGTTCCAGAGGTGACGATGTTCAACGATCGATCGAGCTGCTGGACAAAGTGCTCTCAGAGTACGACGAGCACGAGGCAGAGAGCGAGGGCGGCGGTGGTGGAGTTAGCGGTGGCGTCGTCGGAGGCGGCGGTAACGGAGTCGCCGGCGGAGGCGGTGGAGGAGTCGTTGGCGGCGGGGGCGTGGGCCTCGGGGATTGCGGGAGCAGCACGGAGCCCAGTATCGGCCTCACGCCAGACGACGAGAGTCCGTCTTTAGGTACAATTTTCACTTTCTCCTATCCCGAATTAAAAAATTAGCACTTTCAAAAAGAGTATTTCATACTCGACAAATTATTTTATATGAAATAAAAAATTCGAGTATAAAAACTGAACACTACAACTGAGAAATCAAATTCTTCTTACATTTCCATTCCATTTACAAATTCGATCTACGTTTCCACGTGTACCGCCCCCACCTCAGTGACCTCTACGCGCCCTCTCCCCGGAGGGTTCACGGTCGAACCACTCTGATGTATCCCTCGTCGAGTTAATCACTTTCTTATCCACCCATAGACCACCCTCTTCCCGTCAACCACTTTGAGTAAGAGAACATAGATGAAGAACCTTGACTCACTTTTCCCGCTAGCGAAATTTTATTTGGGTAGTCTCGACGCTATCCCGATATGTTTGTAGAAATTCGCTGTGGCTAAACGTATCGGGATCCGTGACGCGAGAAGTTTACGCCGAGAATTACGGAAGTACCGAGAGTAACAATATTTGTCCAGTACGCGCCGGTACAACCGTCCGCAGTCTAGCTTTCTCCGTATTTCTTATCTCTCGCTCCTTTCCTCACCCTCGTCCACTCGAGTTGAATTTCTTACCGCTTTTTCCATTTTTTTCTCTTCTATTTACCCCAGTCTACCCGTCTCGCCCTTTTATTTTTCTTATCTTAATAGAAAATTTTTCCTCTATATACAGAAGTATATAACACCGCGGTGCGACATTCTACGACGCGTTTCGCCTCGTCTTTTAATATACTCGAGTTCCATAGATGCTTTTTACGTTGCAGATGAAAATAAAAAAAACATCTCCGCCCACGTTATTACCCTGGAGAGTTCTCGAGCCTTCGTATTCGATTAGCCGCGCTGCGTCGATTACAAATTTGTAATTGGAAGCGAATAATTTTCTCGGGATGAAAAATAAGTACATACCGCCAGTTCGCGCCCTTTGCAAGGAAATAATTCGTCGTTCTTTCTCGCGAACCAGATCCGTATTTTCAGGGGCCCCGTCTCGATAAGAAATATGATTAAGCAGCCCTCGCGGCGCTACTTTTTCGCTTCTTATAAATCTTTCTTTACCGACGAAGCGATTTCGTCGTTTCCTTTTTATCGCGCGCTACCTCCCATCTACGACGCTTTATTTCTCTCGTTTCGCCCACACGCGCGTCTGCAACTCTCGCATCCCTCTCAACACCGACATTATCAAACGGATATCTCGTTGTTTACGGAATTTGTGCTATTTCACGAACTTCACAGCGCGCAAAATACCTGCGTACTTCTCAAAGAATCTCGCGTGCATAATCAGATACATTCCAGCGAGATGTATAAATAATACACAGCTTGGATATCCAACGCGAAATCGGGTTATATGAGGTATTCAGGGAAGCTCGAGCACGACCATATAAAAATGTAGGACACGCGAGGTTACACCGGGCACACCACGGCAGCAAAAAAATTCTTGAATTACCTAAATATTCGCTCAAATAACGCCGAGAGAAAATTTTTGTAATTAAACCACGCAATTTTTTTGAACGAAAGAAGACTGTATAATGATGGCAATTTTTCTTATCATCAAATTCAATAAGCCCGTTATTACCGTGAAATTAGAAAAAAAAATCGGACATTGAATTGTTAGTTTCGGTAACATTCTTCTACCCCGAGAATTTATGCGCTACCGCGAGAAATTGTCGCGAGAGTTTATCGATAGAGACACACTCTCCGTTGCTCCTCCACTGCGGGGGAAGGTGTACATCGATTCGTCGTGTTTTGTCGAAGTCTCGATAGAGCCGGTACTTTTTATTTTTCACCTCGGCTCCTCTATTTTAGGTGCAATATAACTGGCTATGTCGACTTGGCAATCTGCCATTCCATTCGCGGAAAATTGAAGTGGAAACCGACGGCACACATCCACTCGCTTTGTGCACCCGTCAGGATATCCGCGAGAGGTTGATATACAACAGCGAAGAATTTCGATGCGAGCATATACTTTCAGTCCTCGAAACGGCTAATTAACGCATTTCCTTTATCCCTCGGTCCTCTCTAACATCGACTGCGTCGTGGAGAGACCTTCGAACGTAGACAGACCTCTTCTACGTGCAGTCCCGCCGTCGCGAGAACCGTAACTTCTCACCCGAATCAGAAAATTCGTCAGGTTTCTCGTTTAGATTTAAACGATTTCTTAATCGTATTGTTCTGTGTTTTTATATAAAATTGATTAATTAATTTTTTAATGAAAGAGTGTAAGAAGAGTGAACACTTTTTGAAACTCATTTTTTAACTCGGGTTGTTTTTTGTGACCGAACCTTGGAGCATAATCCTTCGATTGGCCCCATCCAGCGCGTATCAATCTCCGGCGTGTAATAATCCTTTGTACCCTTTCTTGTCGACAGGACACCAATCGGAGGACGACGGTTACATGAGTATGAATGGAAGAAAGACGAAGATGGCGCTGGTAGCACTGCGTCCGGTTCCGGACTGTCCGGAGCCGCAGGAAATGGTGGGAGTGCCGAACCAGGAGTTCCCGCCGCCTCCCGAGGAGGCCGAACGAATTATCTCCACTCTTCTGCCGATGTGAGTTTCCCCCTCTACCACCCCCCATAGAGTCGTAATACGCCGACTGGATTATCCCTACGAATCGAGCTAGTCGCCTGTAATGCGTTCCATTATGTTCAATACGATTTTATCGGAACGAGAGAGACGAATCTCTTATCTCTCTCGGTTCGTTAAGTTCACCGGAACGAAATTGATCGTGTCCAGACGGCCCGTTGGACCGTGCGAAAAATCCGACAACAACCGCGAATAGCCCTCGTTTTAGTTAGAAAATATGAGCAAAATTGGGTCGAACGCGATATAATTCTCTGGAAAATATAGAGAGAATTCATAGTCGATGTGGCATACAATCGAAACTCAAATCTCGGCTTTCATAGTAATATAAAATATTTAAGAGAATAATTTGTTTCTCCAAATTCTAAGAAAATGATCTCAACACTGAATAAAATATACGACGTAACGGATCTCCGAAAGAACTAATCGATTTAATAGTTAACTCAACTCACATTTTGTGTATGTAGCACTGGATCCACGCTCAGGTTAGAAGATGCAATCCAGAACGGAGTACTCCATTTCGAACGTCGAATTCTCACAAAAAAATTTCACTCTACTTATACGAAAAGTGTCAATAATACGATCAAAGGTATAATCTGTCGCGAATAACCGATTCCCGAATATTTTCCCGCACGTATAAAACAATTCGATTCTTCCGCGTCTAATAGATCACCGAATATCACTACGCAAGTACCCAACAATTACAACTACGCAGTACGGAGTTATCACGCGAAAACGATTATCAAATATATGTACACTTATAAACACTCATAATATTTATAAAAAAATTACTAAATATTACAATTTAATCCTTTCGCGTCGAATCGATTACCGAACATTATCGAACATTATCGCTCGCGTAAGAAATAATGGCCGTTACAACAATAAGCTCCTTTTACGTTTGAACGATTACCGAATATTACTCCGCGCGATTCGGGGGAGTTCGGTCACTCTCGGACGCCTCCGCGGTTACCAAACGCCTGTATACCACGCGAGACAGTGAGTTCGTGAAAACCGTTACAAAATTTGTTTTTTAACAAATAATTTTTCTATTATTCGAAAGTGGGATTAAAAATTATTTTATTGATAATAGATTATAAAGTGGTTCTCAATAATTGATATGTATAGAGATTGTGTATAAAGGTTCGCTTTATTGGGGAATATGTTATGAAAACCGTGAAAACCAAAAAAGGTTACAACACCCAAGTCAAAATATACGCGGTTAGCAAACGCCTGTGTACCACACGCGACAGTGCGTTCGTGAAAACCGTTACAAAATTTGTTTTTCAACGAATAATTCTTCTATTATTTAAAGGTAGGATTGAAAATTATTTTATTGATAAAAGATTACAAAGTTTTTCAATAATTGAGATGTGTAGAAATAGTAGATGAATTTTCACTTCTTTGGGGAGTAAGAAGGTTACACCAACCTAGTCAAAGTGTACCACTTGATTTCAACTTGATGAACTTGATATAGAAATTCGGGGAGGTACGTTCAACGCGATGCGTTATGAAGTTGCGTGGGGTTCGACGATATTTCACGATAATATTGTTCGACGCGAGCGTGCTCACACCGTTTACTCGGCACTTCCGGTTTAATCTCCGCGACTCGCCGGTCGCGGCTCCGCTCCGCTGAGGGAGCCCTTCGTCTGGGCCGAAGTTCGCGTATAGCTGAACTTGCCGTTCCCTCTCGACTCTCCGCATGGACGAGCTCGACTGCAAAAGTTAAACCGCGTCCCACCAGCCTCGCTCCCGCTCCATTCGCGTGTATATATTCGCGCTACTTTCGCGAAAACTCCGATTGCGTGTGCTGAACCGGGATCGTTGGCACTGGCTCCGTACGCTCGGTCATTCGGTATTTCACCCCTCTGTACACCGGGATCGATAAAACTCCTCTCTCGCGTTTCTGTCTCTTGGTATTCCCCGCGAAACGCTTCGGGTGTATAAATTCCGCGAAACTGTCGAGAATAGTTGGGCCGATAGAAGTTTGATTAGAAAATAGAGAGAGAGAGAGAGAGAGAGAGAGTTTTTCCGCACTAGCGGGATATCGGAAAATGGGTTACGTCTCGAAACACGTCGACTGGAGTATTTCGGATGGATGGGACTGGAAGAGTACTCGCGGCAGCCACGTCATTCGCGTCTATCCTAATCACCGTGTTTCTCAGACGTTGCCCCGTGAGAATCGACGGCTGCCGTTCGCCGTCTCCTTATACGGCCTCCGAAAATCTTTTCTCCCTCCTCGAACCTTCGAGTGGCCCTGTTCCCAATTTTCTCTCGCTCTCGCGTATGGAGGATAGAGGCAACCTCGCAAACGGGAAGCGCGCGTCCCTCTAGTGTCCTCCGATCGATCGGCCTCTCGAAGCGAATTTCGACGTGACGAGACGCCATCCCAGACAGCGCCGATTTCCGGATTCGAATGAAATTAACGTCCGTCGACTCGCCCGTTCGCTCTATAGCTCCTCCTCAGATCACCCGAGTCGAAAAATTTTCAAAAAATTCACGTAATTATGCTTTTTGAAAAGCGAGTGCATCGGGCATCAAAGAACCCGTCGGAGGGAGTGGATCGATCTGTACGAAGCGCCAACTAGTCGCGGGTCAGCGATCACAGTGAATCGAGTCATCGACTCCTTTTTGTTGCCGGAAGGGTCTCGCTGATTAGTGGTTCGCAGCGCAGCATTATCGAGTTTTCGCATCATAGAACATCCAGTCGTACGAATTTTCTGAGTTTTTTTTTAATTGTCCACGAAAATACTCGAGACGATTTGAACGGGCGATCGATTCCGAATGACAACAAGACGATTGGAGGAAAAAGAAAACGAGACTGGGCTGAAGAGTTATGGGGAAATTAACGTTTGGGTAGCTTTTTGTCTCCGGCACGTTCGATTGGACAAACCAATCGTCCCGGCGAGTGTACGTTTCATCGCTCTCCCTGTCTCCGAGCTCTACGAGCCGCTGTAATTCTTTTAAATTATCCATATGTTTGCTCCAAGTAGTCGTCGTAGCTGCCGAGGGTCGGTCACCCCAACGCGCTTCTCTCGTTCCGTCTTGCGCCAACAGTTTGGAATTAATTATCGTTAATTAGCTGTCCGTCGAATGGGAAGAGCCGAGATAACGGCAAAAAAGAAGTCCCTTGCCGACGTCCAACGATAAATCTAGATTGCAGCACTCGAAATGCGGATAATTGAATCGATCCTTTACGCCGGGCGGAGGAATTCCAGATGGAGGAATGTCGGAAGTGAAAAGACTTTATTGAGATTTATTATTTATGGGATTATTCTTTCTTCGCTCGAATACGTAATTCCATTATTCTTTTGAGATATTGCGGAAATTGCGCTCGGCTAATGAAACGTACCGGCAGGGGCTTGTCTCAAAGTTCAAAATTATACCACTCGGCTGTTACGTATGTAGAGTAAACAAAGTCGCGACGAGTCTTAGTAACAACTCGCTATTTCGCAGGGTTTCGCCAGGAAACTCGTCGAAAAGAAGCAGCCAATCCGCGGAACGGCGAAACTGTCGTCAACAGTGGATGGCGGAAGACGGCGGGCATCGCGGAAACGCCGTCACTACTCAAACCACCCTAGTAAGTATATTTTCTGGGAGAAAAGAATTCATCTAATTAAATGAATATTCATAAGAATTCGTTGAAATTCTTTTTTTTTTAATAACGATTATTATCTTAATTTTGCTTCTATTATCTTGCCAAATATTTCAATGGATTTTTACTCCACAATTATTGGAGTCACTCAAAAGATCTTAAAATTCAAAACAAATCTTTATTCTTTATTTTATGTAGCGAATATAGTTTTTTAGTTAGGTACCCAATCATACAATGAGTTCTAATTTATATTCTCACTTGTTAGCCGAAGACCCGTCACCAGAGACCTTATGGCTGGGAAAACGGGAATCCCGAACAACCGTCGCGACTCCGACAAGCAGGCAGTCCGCCGAGCAAGTTCGCGAGTCTGCCGAACGACGGGAAAGTGTCCTTCAACTGGATCCCACCGCGAACAAACCCGAGCACGGTGGAGAAGCATCGTGAGGTGAGGAGACGCTCGTCCGAGGAAGGCTCCGATCGCAGCAGCCATCAGAGTCCGGAGAAGGAACGACCAATGGCGATGCACCTGAGGAAGCATCAGCGCCAGAACGAGATAACGAAGTCGAGCAGCGTCGAGGATCGTCTGCTGATGAATCGCGAGCGAGTGGAGCCACCGGAGCCAAGACGACGGAACGACTCGGACTCGAGCGAGGGCAGGTTCTCGAGGAACTCGGAGTCCGAGAGATCGTCGATACCGCGTTCTAGCTCCGTCAGCATCGAGAGATTCTCGATGAGGGCGAACTGCGACTCCTCGGACTTCTCCCGGGCCAACTCGACGTCCAACGAAAGATTTCACTCGGACTTCTCGATAGCGGTGGCGAGTGCGAGTTCGAACGACCACGTGTCCGCGCCTACCTCCGAACCCTTCTCCATCAGGAATCTCGATTTCGTGTCCTTCTCTCTACCCAGGTCCGACTCTGCCGAGAGGTTCTCGGGCCAGACGTCGGATCGATGCTCGGAGGAACGGTACTCTGACATGTTCTCCACCAGGAATTCCGATTTCTCGACGAGGAACTCGACCGACTTCCGGACGCAGTCCGAGGAGGAGAGATTCTCCGACGACTCGCTGGAGGAGCTCCTACCGCCACCCGCGCCGATCAGCAAGAGACACTCTATAGCCTGGGAGGTGTCCCTCGAGGACGATCCACTGTACGCCCCTGGCAGCACCAAGGTCGTTGGCCGAAGACGGCGGAAGAGTAGCGACGTTTCAAGTAAGTAGTTCCGATATCTGCCTCGTAAATGAATTTGCGAACGGACAGTCTCTCGTAAATGGCATGAATAAAATATCCGAAAAGACTGATACTGATATATGCCAAGTGTCGGGAGTCCCTCTTAAAAATTCAATCGATATTACATACCGAAGCCGTACCTATCGACTCGAGCACGGCGTATTTCGATTTTACATACATCTATAGCTCTCTATCGATTATCTTTGTCGCTAATCCTCTTTCTGCGATGTTTACAGGCGTCGGATCGGCATCGAAGCTTCGCGATTTCGACGATTGGCAGGATCCACGGGTGTCGACGACCGACGACGATCTTGTCTCTCCCTACTCGGACTCTTCTACCAACGACCTTGATCAGATCCGACCGCAGGATCTGACGAAACACGGTACGTACGTTATCAGGCGAGGGCGGAAGAAGGAACGCAAGGTTCTACCGAAAACTCCAACAAAGACGAAGAGCCTGTCCTTCGACAACTCGGACGAGCATCGGCTGTCTGACGCGAAGCGGTATTCCAGCACGTTCGATAATATTAAAAGTTTGCTGAAGGAGGGCAAGCTGGAAGGTCTGGACGAGCCACCTGCCGAGTTCAATTCCCCGGTACCACCCGATCTTATCAGGGTCGTCTCCCTCCCGGCCATTAACAACGAGGCTGGCAACAGAATACAGCAGCAGCAGACTCTGGAGATCACCGTCGAGGAAGAGGAAGCTTCCGATATCTCCGATAAGGACAAGGAACGTGACTACGCGTCCGATTTGCGTAGACTGCCACCGACGCCGCCGGACGAGGATCGTCCGGACTACCCGGATAAGCCCAGAGACTGCAACGGTGTCGTGCCTTTGTCGATGTCGAAGAGCCTGGACACCAAGCTACCCGTAAATCTCCTCTTCGAAGAGACCTCGACGAAGCGAAATATCAATTCCGTGGGCCACAATGACAATCGACTGACGTCCAATATCCCGGTGAACGTCCTCATCGAGGAGCAGATCGTGAAGAAGGCCCTTAACGAAAATCGCAGGCAAATGGAGAAGGTCAGCGACGCCATAAAAGAACTCGAGAGCGTGAGAAACTCCGAGTCTTATTTGGACGGCAAACGGTGGAAGAACGGGGACGTCAAGTCCAGCTCGAAAAGGAACAGCTTCGAGAACGACTCCAACGAGCGGAAGATACTCGACAGCCCATACGAGTGCCGAGCTAGAAAACAATTCAGTTCCGATTCGGAAAATTCGAAGACCTCGAGCTCCGAGCACGAGTTCGATAGGCGAAAAACAAACGGCACCGATATATACGCTTCCGGTAGAAGACTCAGGCAGAACGGTCTCGATAATCGTAAGAACGATCAGAAGCAAATCGAGAACGTTATCGATGCCATTTTAGAGGATTCGAAAAATCCCGAGTTTCAAGTGAGTTTCCAAGTTTTTTAACATTGAGAGAAGAATTGGTCTAATAAAATATTTCATTCGAAAATTACAGAAAATGATATTCAAGTTGAACAAACATTTCCCTGAATTAAACAGTTATTCTATAATCAAGATTTTCTATTGACAGTATTAAAAGAATTCGATTGATTCGGTAAACTTCTTTTTTAATTCGAATTGATTTTTCTTCGGGGTTCTTTTTTGGTTGAATTCGGCAGTCTAGCGTTTATCTAATGGTTTCTCACTCGGAAACTTTTTTTAGGTAAGCGTGGAAGTGCTCGAATTTCCACCGTTACCGCCATCTCCCGTCGAAGAGGCCGACGAGGAGAGTTCCGATATCGGTCCAAGTGCTGTGATCCCCGTCAAGTCGAAAACGCATAATAACAGGACGATGGAGTACAGGCCGAGAGTGCCGCCTCATCGTAGCTTAACGAGCGATCTCAAGGATCACCAGGGCTCGTTAAACACGAGGTCCATGGACGCTGGTTACTCCAGAGGCAGACGAACGCCGGTTACCAGCAATTCGAGGCGAGAGGTAGGTTTTAATTTCCCTTGGTGAGAGAATTAAGCGAGGAGAATTGAGGAATTTAGCCAAATTGGCTTGGTTATCTTCGTCTTCGACTCGATCGACTTTTACGCGAATCAATCGAAGAATTTCGAAGCGAGTATATGAGGACACAAGCCGGTGGGAAGAACCAAACGAGAACGGTGACTGGATCTGTGCCAGCTCGCAATATTATGCCCGGCATTATTGTTACAGTGTCTCTTACTACAAAAGCCTATTATCATGTTAAGTGCATGATTTCAGTGAGAAGAGGTGCCGCGCGCTGCGTAACTTCATTTTATAGCTTTCCGACTGCTTCGAATTGTTTAATTATGCGTAGGAAATAACGTTTCGGCTCGCAAGTACGTCTCGTCACATAGACGAGTTTTAGATGCTGGTAATGGACTCGTAAATGTTAACGGATTACAGCGCGTTACAGCTTTCGCGTGTATTTCGTAACTGTATGCGCTCTTTCGCCAACAGGACTAAAGTTGTTTTTGGAAGCGGGCCAGTGGATTTTCTTGAATTTGGCAAAAATAAATTTTTCATGTCCGGGAATTTGGCGCTGCGAATCGAGTTTGTACGTTATTGGAAAAGTTTGCTTGGGAAAATTTCGAGTATACCGTGAGGGTGGATTACGACGTAACCCTTTTGTCGAGCGGGGAATCAATCAAAGACGATATTCCTCGAATGGCTATTATTCGAGTACACTTCCGCGAGAGGGTATCGATGAATGAAGCTCGACGTCGAATCTGGTACGATGATGTGTCGCTGTCGGAAGTAGATTGGGGCGAGCAACAAAAGAGCAAACAGCGAAACAACGAGGGGAAGTTTTGTCGAATAATGAAAAAAGGGATAAATTGGAAGGGAGTTTATTTTCCAAGTACGTACTCGCGTTCCTTCGAACGGACAACACTTTGGTATTTATATCCCCCGAATGCGACAAGCAGCGAGCATGCGCTCGTTTGCCGAGAACGAACTGCGGCGAATAAAAGTGAAAAGTTGATGTAAGAAAAACTGGCTCATCCTCGTTGGGAGTAAAATGAAAGACAAATAGGAAAACTCGGTAAGAAGGGAGATAAAGGAGAGCCGAAAAAAATGGAAACCCAAGAACCAACAACGATCGCACTCGGGCGGAAGTAAAATACGCGAGCTCTTGGGAAATAAACGCCTACCTTTACGCTCTTTGTTAATTTTTGTTTCGTCTACTTTCGTTCAACACCGGAGCTCCGTATTCGTATCGCTGGGTTCTTAGCTTCTTCGCTTTTAATTATTGCGTCCTAAGACTACTTTGTAGGCATAGAGGAACTCTTAGTGCTCAAAAGCGTTAAAAACTAGGCTTCCCCTGTTCCAGAGCCACCTTTCATATTTGCCTTTGCTCCGCTGGCTTTTTCAAATTGAACGCCGTCAACCGCGACGTGTCTCATCCCGGGTTACTTTAAAAATCGTGAAAAAAAATTGGAGCGTTGATCGAATCAAAGTCTCGGTAAAATAATACCTCAGGATGACTTCCAGTGTTAAATAATAATCGGGGTCCGGATTTCCAATCAACCGAAAGAAAGCTACGGCAACTCGGTACCCGCGTTCTCTCTCTCTCTCTCTCTCTCTCTCTCTCTCCCTCTCGTGTGCGCAAACAAATACGTGAAAAAAAACAGCGAAGCTCTCCTTCCTCCTCCTCCCTCGTCTATACGCGCTTTTGTGACGCGTCCGCAATGTTAGAAAAAAAAGGGAAAGTAAAAACGAAGGGAATGAAAAAGCCCGAGAACAGGCTACCACTCCCCCAGCCCCCGCCTTCAACCCTCTACCAGCCCCTCTTCGGTCGTTCTGTCGCGTGTCGCGTGCGGACCATTGTCTCGTCGCGAGCGCAGAAGGGCTGGATGAGGGCCGAGGGTGGAGGAGGGCTCGACTCGCATAAAGAGAAACGCTTGTGAATGGAAGCACCGTCCGGACGTTCGCGATAAATAAAATATCAGCCGCGAGACCGAACCACGCGACATTATAATTCAATCGGTGGGACTCGATGTTTTTAGTTAGCAAATGAATACGATTATTTTGTTGTTGCGTCTAATTTTATCGGTTCATTTGTATTCACGCTAAACAACGCTTTTTTTTAGATTGAAGGTTTTACGAAATAGGGATATGAATTTTTCAACGTGTATGAATGATCGAACAGTTACTACGTATTGTATGAATCAGACTAACGTACTCTCGAATAATACAATTTTAAAAACATCAACAACGATCATTTAAATTTTTTCAAGGTTTTCAAATTGTATTTTCGAATACGAGTCATGGTACAAAACTAAGACCATCGTGCGGTGAAAATTTTTCTTGGACTATCGAACGGCAAATATATAGAACGGCAGACGGCGGAGAACGTACGCGCGTGCGTACCGTCGTAACGACCAATAATCCTCGCGAAACTCGATTCGGGGTGGGGTAGACCGACGCCGGCTCTTCCCTCACCCCCTCAAGATTTATACAAACGTTTAAAACAATGTCACGTACAAACACACCCGCGAATCCTCCTCGGAAGATCTCCAGCCTGGAACGGGTTGGCATATTTTTCTTCCCTTTTTCATTTTCCACGACGAGCTTTTCCCAACTCGTTCCCGCCGTCTCGCGTATCGGACCTTCCAATCCACGGCGAATTGGAAAATTCCAGCCGCGATAACGACGAGCCGGGAATCTACGGTTTTTGCGCGAGACGCTATCCGGATGAGACTCGCGAAAATAACATCGAGCTCGGAAAACCGAAAACACGGTTCTTCGATTCGCGAGGATAGCCGGCGCTTCTAGAGATTTCGCGAAATGAAAATTCCGTGCCGGACGATCGAACGAGACACTCGTTCCAGTAAATTTTTCTTCGACGCATGATATTCTAACGCTCGATAATGCAGCGGAATTTTGACGTGAAATCGAACTCACTTGCCGGATAATCGGATAGCACTCTGCGTTTGTATGCGACTATAGACTGGATTCGACCGGCTGGTTGTTTAATTATTCCTCTACTTGGAGTTACGTATGAGCACTTCGTGATTATACCGGAATTACAATTATAATGATGTAATGCATAATTAACCTGCTATTTCCACGCGAATCACGCTAATTCATTCGACTCGCCGCGAATTTGATATTCCGAAATTTCGGCCGAGCTCAAACGTCCGACTGAAATAACATTATCGCCGTGAGTAAAAAGTATATTCGTTCTCGTGAACGAAATTTTCGTACTGTAAAATATAATTTCCGGAAAAATCTATTGAAATTCGAAAATGGAATACCCAATAGCGCCATTAGCCGCGTTTATATATCGCGTCGATTTTTTTATCCGATCGGTTCTCGAGACCGACGATTGAATCCAGCACAAAAATGAAAGCCCGATCCATAACCGGAAGAGCATTCCATTCGCAAACTCCGCCCTTTCGCGATTCAACCCTCTCAGCAAGGGTGCGCAAAACGGGATCGAAATGCCGGTTAACCGTGAAGTGACGTAATCGGAATATCGAAAATTTAAATGTCGAAGAGAGTATCGAGCGAGGGTATACTTCTCCATTCGTTTCGATCGCGATACCGCGCCCCGTTCGCGGAAATGAAAACACGAGAATATTCCTCTTGCTCTAATCGAATATCGATTAATCGTTATTTAACTACTTTGTATCGATCGCGATCCCGATTTATTCGAGCACCGTTGATTGCTCGAATATTTCCCTTTGTTCCAACTCATTCCGGACACGCGTTCGTTGTAACGATACTCCCGAATGAAAAAATTTGATCGGTTTCTTAGTCGCATTTGCGAAAATCGCGACTATGAGTAAATTGAATTTCAAAAAAGTATAAATTTTTTGACTGGATTCCGCACTTATCTTATTGCGGATCCGATGAATTTATTCAGAACGTGGGGGAGGCCGACTCGCGATAAGAGAGCGGTCCAAACTCGAAGAAGAATGGAAGGAACGGTGGTGCTCGGTGCGGGGGAAGTTTTCATTATGCGTATCGACAACGGTCTTATTTATTCCAGCGAACAAGGAGGGGGCCAAAATCCGACAAAAGTTCTCCAGTACGACGAGAGTTAATTCCGTCTCTTGGGGTTGTTTCGCGGATAATTGTCAGCCGGGAGAATAAAATCGCTGCATCCCAAATTCTCGAAATTTATCATCGCGAAATCTTGAATCTCGTCCGCAAATTGAAGACACTCGGATTGCCATTTCGCGGCATTTCATTTCGCCGAGCGTATAGAGAGAATACGTATTTTAGACGGTACGTTATTCATTGGACGCGCGTTATCTCGTCGATCGCGAATGAATTTTCCATTTTCGGAATAATTCCGCCATAAGGAAGAGGCTGAACGCGAGATCGTCCGTCTCGAGACGGCGTAGCTCGACGGGAAGCGGTCGGCGGAGGCATTCAGTTCTCATTTACATCTGTATGCCGAGTTCGAAGAGATTAATTCACCGACTAGCTTGCTACCCTATTGAGATAATGTGTATATCTTGCAGAGTTTTTGTTGCCGCATCGTCTCGATGGGAGGGCGAAGAATTCGGGGTACGAGAAGGAAACCGAGGGAGAAAGAAATACGACGGAATAGATGTGACGAGCGAGAATGGGGCGAGTTCGAATCGCGTAAACTTTTCATTAAGGATATTGGCCTCTTTTACTTCCTGCTCTCTTCTTTTTTTTCTATTCGCGAGCTCCTTTCCCGCTGAATCGAGTCCAGCTCGATCCTAACGGCCATAATTTTAATCCAACAATGGAGCCAGAGCTGAGCTTATCCCTCTCCGTCTTCTCCGAAGAGAATCCGGAGCGAGTCATCGATGTCCCGATATACGCGAATGGCCACTCTCGGGATACATCGAGATCTCGATTTTTTATTTACTCCCATCGCAATGAAGTGTCTTTTGCCAGTCGATAGTCCATTGACGAAAATTTTTCGCGTTTCTCTCTCTCCCGCGTTTTTCCGAGGTGCGCTTTTATACGCGATAACTTCTTCCTGCTTTTTTATCGAGATAATTTCGCCGAGTTTATTGCACGATGTGCCAGCTATTTATCGCGCTTATTTTATTTATCGTGTTAAATTTTACGACGCGGCCCGAAGCTGTAAAAATACAAAGTAGGAGAAGAATTACGCGCTCCACTCGCTCTCTCTGTCTCTCCCGCTGGCAACTCGAAAGTTATTCGCCGAGCAATAATGCGCAGCTACATTTTAATAAAAGTTCGAGAAGACCTTCGTTGCACGTTCCCGTACGCGCCCGCTTCTCTCTCCTTACACGCTCTTACCGAAATTTCAATATTTGGCAGAGATAGCTTGAACATCGCGTCGTATTATTATGTTCGACCGGACCGCGAGATATACTGCGAAATCCCGAAAGTAAGTACGCGACGAATCGGCGCGAGTTATAGAGAGAAAAGGGGGGAGACGAAAAAAGGCCAGGGTCGGAAAAAAGGCCAGGATGAAATAGCATCGGAATAAATCAGACGAGATCCAGCGTAAGAAATTTCAGGATGCTACGTAGCGCAAGGAGGGAGAGAGAGAGAGAGAGAGAGAGAGAGAGAGAGAGAGAGAGAGAAAGAAGGAGAAAGCAGTAGACACCGGTTGATGCATGGATCGCGAGCCGGAGATCTCAATTCGCAACGGTGAGCGTACACGCGCAGCCACGAGGAGAGAAAAAGCGATAAAGAACGACGGCCTTATACGGAGCTCGAGGAAACTCGATGACGACGAGCCGACGCGCATTCAATTATCGCGCATATTATACCGCCAGCAGCCATTCCGACCAATAAAAGTTGTTCGAAACAAAGAGTTTCGAGGACGCGGCAGAATCTCGAGGAACGATAACGATGATTTATGGCGCAATAATTATCCGGCCCTACGCTGCGTTCGGCTTCTCGCGTCGTGCGTTCGCTCGCTCTCTCTCTCTCTCCCTTCTCGGGATCGTCAGAGGCACTACGCCAGGCGCACGCAATTTCGCTGAAAGCTCGAGAAGAGCGTGCGTGGTCGAATAGTATTTTCAGGCGATAGTCTCAATTTATCGTCAACCCCACCACTTCTGATATCGCGACGCTTCTCGTTGACGATTATCGCTCACCGGCTTTCATTCTCATCTCGATATCCGGCGCGTCGATCGTCGAAAAAAAAACTCCGCGATTGGAAATTGCACCTCTATACTTTTTCGCCCACAATGGCAGAGTCATCGTGCCCGCTTCAGTTCGATCGCACCTGCGTACGTTTTTCGTTCTTTCTCGCTTTTGCGGTTCGCTCGAAAGAGATCGATTCGACGATTGTACCAGCGCCCGCGTCAATTCCGATTCGAACTGTCGATATTAGCGGAATAGGCTGGCGAATAAAGTTTTTCGAGTCGGCTTTGCATTTCGCACGAATACTTGCGAAAGTATATTTTTGAATCCCAAAGCGTTTTTATTGAATAAAAATAAAACTACATAAATTTTAACCATAAAATCGTCTTAAAAATCATTCACAGTGCATGTAGATAAAAGTTATTAACTTATTTTATTTAGCCGAATAAAAAAACTTGAGTCTCATAAATCTGCTCTTTGATAGGTTCCCGTGGAAAGAAGAACTCTGCCGACCGATCTGCCAGGTCCATCGAGGCGGCGGCCGTTCACGAAGAGGCACTCACCGTCAACGGAGGCGTGCTCGTCCGGTGGTAGCGGTAGCGTCACGACCGGTACCGTCGCGACCGGATCGGGGATGCAGACCTCCTGCTCGCTACCGGAGACGCCAGTCTTTGCGCGCGGAAGCGATATTCCGAGGACGCCTCAGCACGCCGGGGGCAACCCTACGCAGCCAAGGAGGCAACCTGGTTGGTACGCCCCGACAACGGCTACCACTGGGTGAGTTGATCAGACCTCCACAAACTGCCTTATCTCCAACGAACCATTCTGTCGTCTTACGGTCCGATACCACGCTAGACTAGAAACTTGGCCAGAAGAGTTTTGGTTTCCTGATTAGAACTTTAGCGAAGCCTTGATTAGCCTTCGGAGTAGGGAGGAGTTATCTCGATCCGATCGCTGATGAGGATTTTTCTAATCGAAAAGTTCTTTGTATTGCCAATCGGATACTGATGTATAATCTAGTTGGAATCGATTTTCATCCTATAAGATTAACCCTGAAATACTAGGGTGGGTCACACAGACTCGAGTGTTTTTTTAAGAACAACAAACGTTTTCTTATATTTTATCAAATATTTTGGATGCATTGAAATAATCTCAGTGCCACCCAAACCCTCATAATTAAGATTCCCAGCCACTATTATAATATAGAACTTCCATACACAATGTCGATTTAACTTTGAGATATCACACTTTGAAGATAACCTGGGTCTACTTGACCCACCCTAGGTGGAACGATAAATTCTAGAACCCTAGCATCTGAAAGTGAACAAATAAGAAACGAATTCAAACGAGTATTATCAAGATTTGTCACGATTATCTGTAATCATGAAAAATTCAAGAACGATTTTCTAGAAAAGTTGCGAAACGGCATTCATTTTTTAGAGAAACGTCAACCTTTCGAGGCTTAATGTACGTCGTATCGAATAGATAAATCGCGTTCTTGTCTCTGTCTAAAACGATTTATTACTGCAGGTACAGACGGAACAATCCCGGTCTAGAACAGGCGATAATCGGTACCGAGTTGCTACGGCTGGCGGGTGGTCCCAATCGCGGCTGGTATCCCACCCGCAAGGCCGGCAATCAGCCCCGACCTGCCTCGATCGAGCACCTCGAGCGACTGAACAACGCCTACGACGCCCGTCTGCCCAGTTGCGGCGACCAGAGGAAACCTCTGACGCTGCCGACCAACATAACGCCCAACAAATACTTCGGCCAAAGTAAGCACAGCTCCGCCTCCAGCACGCGCGAGGCGCTTAGGAGGGTCACTAGCTTGCTGATAAAGAAAGGTAAGCGCCGGAATTTGCGCAATTAAGAGAGAAATTAAAGTCTAGCCCACGCTTGCCGATAATGCGTGGGCGTGTTCTGTTTGGAGAACCCGACGGTACCGACGAGCGCGTCGAGCACGCGACCCGACTCGAATAGAGACCGACGAGCCGAAATTGAAAAATTTCACTCGATGCGTCGTTCTGTACTCGATTTCAATCGCGAATCGATCCTCCTCGGACGAGATAACAGATTCTCGACTGTTGGTTCTCCAAACGTTCCGATCGTGAAAATCTCGCGACTGTTCACGAGTAACTTCCCGACGTGTTTCTTGTGTGACCTTGGGTGGCGTATGAACCGCCACTAGTTTGACACTAGCAATCTGGCGCTCTCATTAGATGTGGAATGCTACATATCACCCATTGAGTTCAGAGAGTAATCGTTGCGAACGACGATTCTCTTTCGCTCATTTATTTTCTTTTCAAGTTGGCATGCCGAACTTTTTATCCTAGCACATACAAATCTCGAACATTCATACACCAGTCGATTTCAAAAATTTGATATTATTAAAACTTCATTGCATGAACAACTATAGAAAACGTGCATGCCAAGAGTTTTCAGTCGGCTCGTCACCCGAGTCAGTCGGTAACTTATCGAGCAGTGCCCTACCACGTTCCATTTCGTCCCACCAGAGAGCAGCGGTTTCTCGATCAACCGGCATATCTATAGGCCCACGTCAAACTCCTAAACGACTCGCATGACTCACAGGTGAATCAATACCCAACTCCAAGTCCTCGGAAAGCGAATTTTAATAAATCTCGCGTCATCGTCGTAATTAAAAACAAATAACTCGACGTTGATCGTCGAACCGTCAGAAATCGATAAACAAATCTAGAGGAAAACTCGCGCGACGTGTGGTAGCACTGCGCGTGGCCATGCCACATCCCTGACGTGACTTCCGGCGGGAACACGTGTTTCAGGCGTTACCGTGAGGTGGCGACGCCTGACGGCGAGCCGCGGGAGCCGCGCTCGTTCGCGTCCAGCTGGAGACGTGACCGACCTTGAAAGACCCTGACGACAGAGCCCCGGTGGTGGGAGCGAGAGAGGGAGAGAAAGGAAGCGAGAGAGGAGAGGCCTTGTCCATGCCACACGTTTTGACGCTCGTCTCTCTCTCGTGCGTTAACGACTCACGCAGGAGAGAAGGCGAATCCCCGAGAGCCACGCCGTGAATTTCCGATTGCCCCGTGCCGCGGGAGCAGCCGCGTTTTCGCCTCTATCCATGACGTCATCCGTGCCGAACCGGCCGGCCGGCCGGCGTCTCGAAATTTCGCCCGTGCACGCCTCGAGTTCCCCCCGAATCGATCCCAGAAACGAGAAACGAATTCCGACGATCCGCGACGGTGAAATTTCACAGCTTTCGGGTCTCCAAAGGCGCTGCACTCGTCGCTAGAGCCAAGTGCAGCTTCGAGGGCGATTATTGATTCGGCCGCGTGTCCGTTCTCGCACGCACTCTTTCTTTCTCTCTTTCTTCTTCCCCTCGCGCCACGATCGCTCGAAAAATTCTCCTCTCGATTCGGCTGGTCCTTTTCTACGATCCGAGATGACGGATCGATAGCGTTTTGAATAGAAAAGTACGGAGAACCGGCCACTCCTACGAAAATCTCATCTGGGATTCTCCGACAACTCCGAGCCCGGGCTGCAATATCTGCCCATCTCGGGATAAAATTTCCTCGAGTACACGTGCTTAGGAGGAATATCGATTGCGAAGGTCGTCTCTCCTATGTGTCACCGGTCTCTCTCTCTTTCTCTCGGATCCGGACACGGCCTTGGGCCTCGACGTAATAAATTCACGCTCGGTACGAGCGTCCCGGGATGACTTTTGAGGAACGACGCGAGCTTCGCAATAAAAACGCGACTTCGCTCGGGAAATCTCGTCGCGATATTCCTCATAAAGTTGCAAGATTTTTTTATTTCGCCGTGTACCAGCGCTATGCAAAATTTCCGCTCACCGGCCTCTCGGGACTGCAACCGAAGTTTCTTTCGTTTCGGAGTGAAGTTCTTTTTTTTTTATCATTCGGTCAGGTTATTTTCGGCGAGTCTTATCTCGCGCTCGAAGGTTCCCCGATGGACAATGCAGCGGAGAGGCGCGTTTATCGTGCGTTCGACGTAAAATCGTACGAGAGGAACGCGATCACGCGTGAGCGCGTTAAACTCGGCCGTTATAGATCGGGCAATGTCAATGACACGATGCGCGCGCTCGCGGGGGTTGACGATGCGCCTCGGGAGCGGCTGAAACACTTCTATTAATATACGCGATGGTTTAAACGCATTATGAATTATCGATTCGAAGCCCTCTTCGTGCCCGTGTCCGAGCGGACGTTAGGAGATGTTATATTCAAGAAAATTACCAAACGATTCGAACGAATTTCCGTTCGATCGGACGTGGCATAAATACGGAAAGCGAGGGGGTGAGCAGGCCCCTCTCTCTCGTCGACTCGAATATTTCCGAACTCGCGAGGATTTCGAGGCGCTTGACCGGGCTCGGCCGGAGTGCATGGGAAAAAAATGAGCGAGGGAGGGGGAGAAAATGAGAGGGGGGAGTGAAACGAAGAAACAAATTCGACTGTATGAGGGCTAGGGTGAGCGTGGGGTGGGTAGCTAGAGGAATGTTTTCGGGGTGGTTAGTAGCGAGGCCCGGCACAGGGGCGTAGCGCGGAAAAGGACGTCTCGGGCAATCGTTACCTCCGTCTACAACCCCGTCTGCGTGTATTCTCCTCTCTCTCTCTCTCTCTCTCTCTCTCTCTGTTCTCGTCAGTCAGCCCTAGATTGCGCTGTCCCTTCTCGGCTCGAGATGTATCATACCCCGAATCACTTAATTCAATCAATCCACATCAAACTGTATCTCAATTTCTTAACTTAGGATAAATCATCTCTGATTTCCCCTCTCCCTTCTTCTCCCTACCAGAATTCTTTATTCAAACAGAGAAAGATCGAGAAGTTTTCCGGCTCGCGATTCAGTCGATAACGATACGAAGCTGCGGTCGACGCATTTGCACTGTCACGCAGATATGAGCGTGCGATATCGATCGATCGCAAGAGTTGTTGAATGAGCAAGAGGGAGATAGAGACCCGCACGGGTGAAACGTGGAACCCGAGAGCCGGAATTTCTTCGACAGTTCGTTGAAATTTTCGAACGTCACGACGACTGAACTAGGATAGAAATTCTTCCGGAATTTGGAATTCGAGTCCTCCGTAGGCGACGTATGTGTTAAAATAAATTCATTAATCCGCTCTAACGGAGCCAAATGCTAGGCCTGCAATTTCGGGCCAAACGGCTTCGCTCGTAAATTTCACTCAATCTCGTTCGGTCTTCATTACACTCCGCATAGACCGAGACTCGTATCTCGCGAGAGAATAGAATTGGATTCGTAGTTCGAGCGACAAACGGGACTCGAGTATCATAGTTTGTACCAACTGGATGGACCACAGGAGATAAAACGCACTCTCAATCCAGGATCTCTGTTTCGTTCCCAGAAATGTGTTTATAGTAGATATAATGGGAGGTTGAATTAGAGAGATAGATCAAAGATTATTTAGCCTCCTCGGCTACTAATTATAAAATACATAATTCTCAAAATTTAGATAGATAGATAAATAGAGCGAGAGAGAGAATCCGATAATAGACGAAGAGTTGTTGACTGACGACAAATACTGCCTCCTGGACAGACTCGAGCTAACATAAGAGAAGATTAAACTGTATATTTTTGGAATAATTGTAATCCGTTCGCCACGCGTCGAGTGTTTACAATTTCGTATGAGCAAACAACCGGAAGGTCTATTATTCGTGAAAACGAGAATAGAGGACGGCTGGCAATTAGCGTGAAGTTTCGGTATGAAATCAGCTGATCGATGCGTCACGCGGTTCGACGAAATTAGAAGGCCGCGCGGACTCGTCATTGGGAATGTTTCGCCGTATGATCGTTTATCGTTGTTCTCTTTCGTTCTCTCCCATTTTCTCTCTCTCTCTCGCTCTCTCATTTTCTCGCGAGACGCGTCGGTGGCCGTAACGAGACCTCTGCACGTGCCATTATTCATGAGCCCAGATTTTTCACGGTCGCGTTGAATTGTCGTCTCATTTTCTTTTTCGCTTCTGGATAAGAAAAATTCCGGACAACCTAAATATATTCTCGTTAAATAACACTTTCGGAGAAAGGTAATTTAGATAACCGAGATAAACGATTACGCGTAATTATTATCGTAAAATTGAGTCAAGGTCGCGTTAGATTTTCGTTTCTAACGTCAGGAGATTGGAATTCTGCTGAGAAAAAAACTCGTCTGGCGTTTTTTCTGATTATTCCCGAATGTTTGTACAAACGTTCGAGCCCAGTCGCGCAAAATTCAAAGAAAGTTCGTGACAGTCGCCGGCACGTACGATATCATTATCGTCGGTACACTTGTTATCGCAGTTGGGCCTGCGCTACGTCATTGACTCGTTCCATTACACGAAATACGGGCGTTTTGCTTTCCTCTATCGACTTCGCGCGAAAACAATTAACGAAAATTCGTTCGATTGGAAATTCGGCACCATTACCGAATTCCTGGAATATTTTTCTGCTGACTCGCACCCGACCTCATATTTCTTTTGTTTTCCGAAGATGGAACGGAGATCGAGAGCAGCCTTCGACCGACTCGACAAAACACGAGCTCCTCGTTCGGCGTGAACAATGGAAAGTCGATTAAATCAAATTAAATCCATAATTATCCTCTCGCGCGGCTCGTCGATCGAAAGACACCGCGAGCTAAACAGCCTCGTTTCTACCGATTCGCACGCTATTAGCGCGTATCGCGAATTTCATCGAGCCCGCACGCGATTTATTCGCTGAATTAGGAGTCAGCGAAGCGCGAAGCAACCGTATAACGAACGATTGATATGCCCGGTGGGTGCGAGTATGAATAACCGAGAGATCGAATCGAGATACTCTTTTTCTTTTTTGTTTACGTCCTCGTGACGTCGAGAAGAACGGCCTAGAGAACGATACGAGATACTCGGACTATAAATAGAACTTCTATTTTTTTAGGAGAAACCCCCGCGTCGCTCGACAGCTGTGAGTACTCGGAATTTTAACGGGATAATCGTCACTCGCGTACTAATGAGATCGTGTTACAGGCGAGACGATGAATTCGTCGTACGAGACGCGACGCGAGCCCGTCGATGACCCATTGAACTCTTTTATAACCCCTTAGCGCGCCTCAAATCAATGAACAAGAATAATTACACCAAACGGTGAAGGTGAAGTCCGCGATAATTTTAGCCCCAGGGATCGTTTAAAGAAGATCGCGCGTTTCTTTCGCGAGTAGACAGTTCGGTTCGTTACGGACGTCAATTATTTAACCGGTAGGCGCGTATTATAAATGTGAGTCGAGTTAGCTCCCGAAGTCCGTCAGCTTTCGTGAATACTCAACGGAATATTTGAAAGAGGAGGCCAGCTGGTTCCAACATGTTGCGGAAACAGGACTCGTTGGGGCCCCCTCGACTTCGTAATCCCGGGATAGTCTCCTGTCGAAACGTCCCCCCCACCACGCGCCGTATTCTCTCTCGCTACCATTTCGCTCAACTTCGTCATTTTAGTTAGCGACAATGACCAAACGTAGCCGTCCATGAAACGAATCTTCGGAATTGTCGCGCGTTCTACCCCTTCCCATCCTCGTTCTCTTATTCGCGAACGATAAAAACTACTCGTCACGGACCGTTAACGTCTCGTGTGTAATTGCAAAACGGAAAGTACATCCACTTCGGCTCGAAAGTAGTATTCATGAATTCGTCTCGGATTTCATTCGATGAAAGTGGATAAACCGACTGGAAATTATACTCCAGGCTAAGCCAAATCGTTTACTGAACTCTATCGAGAGCGATAAGGAAAATCTTTACGATTTTCGATTGTTTGGGATTCAACGTTGAAAACGTTTCTCGTTTTTCTAAGTAACAGATAACGATTGCGAGGACACTCGAACTATAAAAATTTACGAATAGTAATTCTAAAAAAATATCAATTATGTTGTACATTACAAAGAATTATCGGGCACTCGAAAATTCAATTCGAGTAGATCTATTTCTCGTGGCGATTTTATCAGTCGAGAGTTCTCCACACTCTGGGATACTTTTCTCGGTAGTTTTTCGCGAGCGGATAGTTGAATTTGCCGCGCGAACGTTTCGAAAGAAAAACAAGCGCGTGGGGGCCGCGTGCGCGTGCACTGGTTGGGCCTGGAAGGGAACTTATTGATTTATTCCGAAGAGGGAGAGGGGCGAGGTGGAGCGGGTCAACAACCACCCTCGGCAACCGTACAGAGCACCACCGGCGCACGGCGCGTCATTGTCCTCGACCACTCTCACTATCTTCAACCCCGTTGCGGCAGAAACCTCGAGCGTACTATGCGAAATTGCAGCTGATCCCACATGCGACTCGCCAACAAGTTGCCGCAGAGATTCCAAAAACCCATTTTCAGTCGAAATAGGAACTTTCAGATAGATTATAAGAAACATTCAATGATAATGTTCTATCGTAGGAATTTTACATAAAAAATATTTTTCATACATTTTTTAAAAATTTGCCTCTTTTAAATTTTTTCCCAAACAAAAAATATTATAAGAGCTCGCTTTACTAAACCTTCTTTTAATCTCGATTTTTCGCGTATATGGTAAATACTTGATCTCTGAATGAAACTCGGGGAAAAAATAGTAGGAAAATTGCATCGAGGCCGCTCAATTTTCTCGTCTAAATTCGCTGTTAGAGCGCTCAGAGGGAATTTTGCTCGAACGAATTTGTGGAATTCGGTTACTCATCGACGCACAAAAATATTTTACGCTCATTACGATTCAACGAGTCTAGGATATTTTCCGAGCGCGTGTTTCGAAATAGATTCGTATTTTCCCGGAGAATTTCCATTTTTTTTCACGCTTTCACGTTCTAGATTGGTCTCTTCGGACACGAGCAGGTTACAGAGCGGTCGCGTGTATCGATCTTCGGAGTTTCGGGACCGTGGCGCTCTCGTTCTCGACAAAAGAGGCCCTTTTACGCGACGACGCGCAGAACCGTGACGACTCACTCGCCTCGAGTATCAGCGAAATGACAAACGAGCGGCGAGAAAGTCGTGGAGTCGAAAATTTTTATCGCGTGCGCTTTCCTCGTTCTCCTCTCCCCGTCGCTTTCCGCTTTTCGTTCGTTACCCTTGCGGGATATACACGTTCCACGAAGCGTGATTCATCACGACTTGGCTGGCACTAGCCGTCGACGAAGGTAAAACGTAATTATAATCGTAGCCGGACAGGCCGCAAACGCGACGAAACCGCAGAAATAGTCGTAAGTAATTTAGGTCGCTTCCCCGTTCTCTGTGAATCCTGCATTTTTCCGTAGATTTTTCCCGTCTGTTGTTATCTGTCTCTCGATTTGGCCATGCGAGATCTCTTGTTGTACGAATCGGATGCGTTTTGTGTTTCAGGAAGCGGAAGCAAGGACGGTAAGGGCAAGGACAACTCGACATCGACCGGTCCTTACTCCAGTAAGTAAACAACGCACCTACCACTCGATCCGCGACTCAAATTTTCCCGAAAGGGGAGCGCCGTGGATCGAGACGAGCGCATGCTCTATTTTTAAGCCCTTCTCTCTCCCTCCCTCTCGTTCTGTCTCTCGTCGGACTCTAAACTCTTCACCGAGTCTCCAATAAGAAACGGTCGAAATATTGCTCGCAACGGTTCGCACACGAAAATAAACTCGAGTCGAAAAATTTATACGTTTTTAAAGAACCAATCGAATTTTTTGATTGGGGGTTCCACAAATGCGACAGGATAAGAGATTGGCGAATTTCTATGCCTAGAGTGCATTTTTTCGCAACTCAAAACTGAATCGATTTTTCGTCGTAATCGCTCGAGTTTATCAACCTTATCGACGTTGTTATGGTTATCGCGTAACCGCGTTATCAGCCAAACAGTCTGTATTTTTGTAATTTTTCCTTTCAGCTCGCGACGCTAGTCTACCCGATGCCTCTCGGAATTTATTTTTCGTTCGCGTAACCGTAGAAGTTGTATGGGGTATTCGAAAATATATCCCCTCCCACTCAACTCGTTTGCGAGCGGTAGAGAGCTCTCACTCTTTCTCGCGTACCTAACCGACCCTGGTGACTATTAATATTGCCCGATTATTTTTGGAAACGACCGCTCGGCCTCTATGCGAGTCCGACTCTCTTTCTCTCCTCTGTTTTTAATGGCGCGTTTTCGGACTCAACTGAACCGAAACCGAAAAAGCGCGAGAGAGAAAGAGATACGAGCCTCCTCCCGAGAGGAAATTCGAAAACTCACCTCCCTCGCTCCGTTTTATCTTATCCGACGACAGATAAACTCTTTACGGCCCGGTATTAAGGTCTACTGTGTTTACGAGACGACAATGACGGAAATAGGAGAATCTCGAAACTCTCCTTCTCGCCCTCCCGCTTGCGCTTTTGGAAAACGATACCTACGTCACACGCGCACACCGCCGAGTCGCGTATTAATAGCACCGCACGCGAGCCTTGGTACGCTTCCAATGAGCATTCGGCAAATCGACGTTAACTGCCCGGCTTTTTCGTTCGAATCGAAATTCCGCCTTTTCGCGCATACAGCATCTCACCCAGTCAACCCTCGTCACTGAAGATTTTTCATTCGTTTAAGTTCGTCGTAGCTTAACTCAGATTTTGAGTGACACTTTACGGAGTTAGCCAACTATCCAAAAATTACATATATCATACTACTTTTTTAAAGTAATTTCTATACAGTTAACATTCCTCTAACTTTTTGAGAAGTATGTTCGATCGGTAATCGATAAAGTGGCAACCTCTCGATTCGGTCTATAAATTCGAATTTGAAAATTTGAGAGGGTCGAGGTACAACGAGAGGGATGCTGCGCGCGAGAGATCGGACACACCCAAGAGTCTGCGTCTACGTGCTATAGGTACGCTATTTGGTATTGATCCGCACGCACAGAGCGCTCCGTCTCCCCCCTCGCTCTCGTCGTCGCTTCTTTCGCTAGCGCGCGTTTATCGTCGCTCGCCTTCGTCTCTCTTTCTCGGTCTTCTATCTCTAACCAGCCCTGGGTGCATCCGAACCACTCGAACGGTCGAACACCGATATGCAAGATGATCCCCCGCGAAGTCTGGCTTGCTCGATTTCCCATCGGTTTTGCACTCCACTCCCGACTCGATTTTCCCCTACACCTCCCCTCCACTCGCTCGAGCTCTCTCGTCGTCATTTTTTCAAATCGATAATGACCAAAATTCTCCGCACCCTTTCGTGCGAGTTTCGACGAACGAAATATCGCGTTTTTGGTGAAACAATGAGAGTCAATGAGCGCGAAAGATAGTCCAGTTCGGTTTTTCGATAGCTCTCGTTGAAAGTGGAGGAAGCCATCTGCCCCTTATCGCTTATCGCAGTCAGAGCCAGCCTCAACTTCCGGAATCCCAATGATAGCGAGCTCCGTCTTGAGGAAAATGTAAAAAATTTCTTCCGTCGATCGCGAAGTTTGCGAATTTACGTTTCGCGTAGGCGCTACTGTGCGGACGCGAACCGGAAGCGAGTGCGCGATTGTCATGCAGCCGGCGGACAATTATCGACGGGACTTCCCGAGGTTCCTCGCTACTGCTGCCTCTGCTGCCGCTTCGCGAAAACGTGGCTGAAATACAAGGTGTCTCTTCAACCTTGAAATCTCGACTCCCGAATAGACGACTCGGCTCCTTGCGAGCATAATTTGTTTTTCCAACGCTCATCGCGGAATTCTGAATTATCGGCTGTCGCGAAATAAATCAAATCCAAATTTGCGCTCGCCCAAGGTCGTGAGAGTCGAAATTATTCCTCTCGAAAATTCCAGTTTAATAGGAGTTCGAGATCTATTTTCACCGAGCGTGAAACTTTCCGCGATAGTTAGTTGAATTTTTTTTCTCCTCTTGTCGTCTCCATATTAGATTTGTTAAAAACGGTTGCGGAGCGAGCGATATCGAGTTTCAGGCTGCGCGTGGAGTCGCTCGACCGATTTATCTCCCCGACTTCCTCTCGCGTGTTCTCGCGTCTTAGGAGCGACAAGTACTCCAATCCACTCTGTAAGCTTCATGTAGTCGCTACACTCTAAACAATAACTCGCTAGTACTTAGCGCGGTTAGAGCGATTATCGTATGCGCACGTGTCTCGATTTAATACCCGTCCCGATGTACAAACGCCCCTCAATGAAATAATCGTCTGTTGCAGACGCAGAGTCCACGGACGCCCCGAAGAAGAAAGGCTTCTTCAAAGGATTCTGGAAGAGGTCACGGCACTACTCGCTCGAGAACCAATAGCCCAGGTGCGTCAGGGTGATGGGCCGTCAACGTCAGAGACAGCAGGAGCGTTACCAGGATGGCACGACCACGGCGATCGCCAACGGGCCGTGTTGCTGCATCG
This sequence comes from Goniozus legneri, assembly GCA_003055095.1. Taxonomy (NCBI): domain Eukaryota; kingdom Metazoa; phylum Arthropoda; class Insecta; order Hymenoptera; family Bethylidae; genus Goniozus; species Goniozus legneri. The sequence continues at coordinate 210,219 of NCVS01006943.1, read as the reverse complement.
TCCAATAGGAGAAGGAGCGACGAACGCGCCGTGCGTAATCCGCCGATCGCCTCGATCCACCCACCGATTTCCCAAAAAAAATTCAAATTTCTCGCGCGTACTCCACCTGCGTTATCCCGACGAGGAAATTTCGTGGAATTTTCTAGAGGAGAATATTTTCTCGCTCGAGAGATCTCATTTTGGAAGCGATAACGCCTCGTACGCTCGGGAACGCGTGGAACGATAGTGGGTCAGACGAGGGATGAACAATGCGCGTGGGTGTGTAGCTCCTTTTTTCGGTGCCAGCGAGAGGAAGAAAAAGTGCGAGAGAAAGAGGAGAAATAATAGCTGAATAGGTAGGAGGAAAAGGGAGCGAGCGATCGACCGTACGTAATCTCGATACGGTGAATTCTTCGAGCTGTCTTTGTTACGTTGCCTGGATTCCGTCACCGAATTGTTAATATTAAAGAACGAAGCGCGTTGCGCGTTTCTCATTTCGTTTCGGCCGAGATTGTTTCTCGACTGGGATCGGAAAGAGGAGAGGAACGAACTAGCAAGTCGTCCCTTGCCGAACGAAAAGGGAAGCCCGATGACGCGCCTGGGGATGTCGCCACGAACGCGCGAACGATGAATAAAATTCGAGTCGCGGTGTAAAAAAACGCAGCGTCCGACCCTCAGCCCCCCCTCCCCCCTCATCCACCACCTCCTCCTCCAACTCTCGTTTTCGATCCAATCGAAGGAGCTTGGAAACGCGGACGACTGTTGCGCCTCGAACTCGCCCTACGATTATCGTTCGCCCTGTCAAATTCTTTCGAGTGTCGTTCTCTATTCGAATTTTCATCCAACGCGTTAGAGAACGTTCTTTTTTTTATAAGGAATCTCGAGGAAGTTATTCGACGCGCGTAAAAGTTTCTGGCCGGCGGCCAGAGATTGCCCCGCTAGCGCGCCCACTAGACACTTTGCCGAATAAGCGGGCTAATCGATGACCGCTAACTGGGTCGCGAAAACAATTTTATTATGCTCGATAAATTTCGGGGAACGTCGCATTGTTCCGCGCCGTTCGGTTGCTCCCACCTTTTTTTTTCGTTTCGTTTCGGCGACACTGACGTTTCGATTCCGACCCGACGTCCGATCTTGCTGGTACGAGCGGAAGTCGAGCGAGATTCGATTGGCGGCGTCGAGGCGCAATAATCGTTTCTTCTGTTATACACGCAATAAATAATTATCGCGAGAGGATAACCGACGCCCAAAGCGTTTCTCGATTGTTCTTCGTTTTCCTCTCCATTGTTACAAAGATAGACTATTTTTCCTTTCCTCTTTTCCTTTAATCTTATTTTCGTTGTTTTCTTTTTTTTTTATTTTTAACCTCACGAGACAAGATGCGAACGCGTCGTAGAGAACAGAATTATCCACGGTACAGAGTATTCGAATATTTGATATACCTAACTTATATACGTACGCACGCGGATTAAAGAGCGCGTGTGTATTATATATATGTATGTATAAGAATCCGCGATGATGATATAGTTGGTGCGAAAGAGAGACTAAATATTATAATATAATTGGAGAGTGCGAGAGATAGCGAGAAAGAACGAAACGAGTGGGCGAGTTATATGAGCGCGACGTAACGCCAAGTGAGAATATCATATGTAACGCATTATTATTGGTACGATCGTAAGTTTCATAGAACCATTAACGCAGTTGTAACGTTAACACTAATGGATATGATTATACACACACGAAACACACGAGACTACAGTTTAAAAAAAAAAAATAAAATAAAATAAACACTCACGCACACGTACATTACACTCTCGATAATGATAATAATATAATTATTATTAATGACATTATTACGGATGAATATATTAATTAACTGAGATTATAGCTGATAACGTAACGATTATGATGATTAAAAGCGATTCGCACAGATCGTGTTTAATATAATTTTTTGAAAGAAAAAAAAATAAATGAAATAAAAAATTGATGTGTCTCGCGAAAGCCGGTTAAAATGCCAAAGATCGTTCCGTGATGCGTCGAGCTTCGATTAATTTCTTTCCTCGGCTAGGAGCAAGCGCGAAAGAGAAACGGAAAGAGAGAGAAGGGAACTCGATGAGATCGACGTTTTGCGCTCGAATGAATCGCTAAAAACGACAACGATCTCTTTTTTTTTACTCGAAGTGTTAGTATTTTCTCGTTTTATTTTTTTTTCCTTTCGGCGGAAACCTCCCCCACGCGCTTCTTCACAAGTAGCGACTTGGCGCGCGCGCTCCGAGAGCCGATCGCCGGTTTCGCGAGCGGGTGACGTGTGCACGCCGTCGACTCTCATCGACAGCGACAGCTATCGATCCCGGCCACGGCCGGCCGGCTCGAGGGGGCTCGATCGAGAGGGGAGAGAAAATTCAATAAGAAAATTATTCTTTCTTACTTATGTAAGCGTCCTAATTTATTGCGTTTGTAAAATTAATTTTTAAGTAGCCCCCGTTCGATGGGATTAGCGTTTAATCGAATTTTCCTGTTTTTCCGTCTTTTTTTTAATTATTATCGTCGATTCCGATCGATCGATTCGTCACTCGCGTCCGACGCGCGTACGATCGGAGCGTATTTTTCTGTAACGAGAGAAACAATGTGTCAGCGATTTTGTTCACGGCTTTTGTTGTTATTATTAATAAAAAAAAAGTGTTGAAAATTTCCATGGCAAGTTTTGCTCGACACACGAGTAACGTACTGTCACTGTTTATCGCAATAGCGGCGTAATATCGCGGTTTCCTTTGGTGATGCGAGTTTTTCAGTTGACGTCATAGTTGGTTCGTTATCGCGCGGTCGATAGCAACGCTACGATGATGATAAATATTTTTTTTTTTCTTCAACGCTAGAGTTCTCCGGGAACAACGCACTCTTGGTCGATTCGACAGGACGCAAAGGTAAAGTATGGGCATTCGAGGAGCATCGTCGCGTCAAGGGACGAGAAAATATTGTCGACTGGCGTCGCTTGTAATACTCACAGTACTTATAAATCATTAAGGTAATCTCGATAATAGCGGATAAGCGTGATTCATCGACCCTATCAATACCAACGAGCCATAAGCGCTAACCACGTTTCAGTATGATTAAGACATTCGTTCTGTGTACAATATAATAATAACGAATACCGTCACGAGCTCGGTATTTTACTTTGTAAATATCCTTTTTGTACATTTTTTCAACGATTATCGTTCACGCGAGACAGCGAAGCTACGTAGTGTTGGGGAATTTTTGGTATTGCTACGGCCGAGTATTGTTCGAGCTTTCGTGAACAGACGAGGAGAGATTGTTGAAAATAATCGATTAAGGAACGAAATCGACGCGTATTGTATTACGACAACGACATTTTGCGCTAAACCCACGTTTTTCACGGTTCTCGATGTTTACGATCCTCACCCTTCCCCCTCGCCACTCACTCCCCTCAAAGTCATCGTCATTTCACGACACACTTCGATCGATCCCTTCCCCCACATCGCGGTGCGTATCGTCCGCCACGAGCTTGGAGTGAGCTTTTGCCAACAAGTTCTCTGGTCTCGAGAATAATCAGTTAACGAATGGCATCTCGGATACAGAGAGAGGAAGGAATGAGTACGATTTCCTCGTCGCTCCCAAAGCGATCGACGTGCAACGAACGAAAATGAAACACAAGCGATACTCTGTAAATACCTACCAACGTTTTTTCGAGTAACGAGAGTTCGTTCGAGGTTTATGGAAATCCGTACTCTCGCCGAGAATAGAAAGGAGAAAAACAATGGGCAAAGCGTTTTTTTAAATGTTTTATTTTTTGGAATAAAAAGCAAGAAAAATAACAATAACAATCGAGGACTCGCAGCCGGTATAGAGGTGTGCGAGCATCCAAGCTCGGGTGTCCGTTGTAGTGAATAGAAGCTGTAAGCACTAAACCACTTGCCTTAAATACACGAAAAAAAAGAGATCCCGCGGTGAACGCTACGTGCGCGCTCGCTCGCGCGACTGCTAAGTGCGCAAAAAGGCGCGCAGGTCGGGTTCGCCGATTTTACAATGAGCACACTGTACACACAATCCATCATTATTCCCACGACGGCGATTTCAGCGGGAAAACGAAGTCGTCCTCGCTCTTCAGGTGTCATCGATAGCATCCGTAAAAGAATCGAAATTCGACACGCAATCACCACACGCCATGTATCATAAACGTGCTCGTAAACTCTTCGCCTACTTTAGAATTAAACGGTGTAATAATCGAGAATAAGAATTGTATCGGTACGATCTACGTAATTGCTATAAACGATTACTTTTAACGAAAACAATGTTAAAAATAAAAAAAAAACACGAGGGTTGAATCGACCGGGCGCCCGATCTCGCCGATTCATCGAGTCTTATTCAAGTACAAAAATTCGAAGAGCGGCTCGTCGAGCCCGGGCGCCTGGTTTCGGAGCCGATCGCAGATACTGCCCCAATGGAATTTGTAAACCAAACGAAAATTATAGAACTAACATTTAAAAAGGATATAAATATATCGAAATTTTTAGATTAAAAGTGTGATGTTTGTATCCCTCTCGGCGAAATCTTCTTACCTCTGAACAGCCGCTGGACGGAAATTTGGAATCTCCCGAAGAAGAGGCGACCTTCGTGGCGATGCGACCGGGCACCGGAAACCGGCGAGTTATTCGCGGAAATATTCGTTGACCGCGATTTCCGTTTAACGAGCAATAGAAATCGCTCCGGTAACCCGATTTACGGTTCCCCGACGAGCGAGGAAAAAAACGTCGATCGTTCGATTCCGAAAGGAAATAAAGTATCCGTAAACTCGTCGTCGACAGCCGAATATCGTTTCCCTCGAAATTCAAATGAACGTCATACATGCCGATAGAACGTCGGATATCGGCTCTTCGCGAAATGCCTCGACAGCGTAAAAGAATAGTCGGTGTCTCTTCCACGAAGAGAGAGAGAGAGAGAGAGAGAGAGAGAGAGAGAGAGAGAGAGAAGAATGCATTGCTCGTGTTCAACAGAGTGCCGTCGCGACTTTGTTTCATTAATAATAATCGATATCGGGCATCGAACTCTGCGATTTATGCACGGAACATTTTTATGCGAGTTCGTTACTCCGTACGAAGTACAGAAATTCGCTTTGAACTCTCTCCGATTTTCCATTTCGACGATCGTCAAACTCAAACTTCAGAATTCAGCCCGAGATGGTCGGGATCGACGAATTTCAACGAGTTGGCACGATTCAATGAGAATTCCAAAATATATCAATTTTTATCTTATTGTTAGCTGTTTTAAAACGTCGAATCTGGAGCTGATTGTGACGTTAACGAAACGTCAGGAAAATACGCGTTTCGCAATTGAAACGGAAAATGTTTTTCGAACGAGCTGAAACCGCTGAAGTAATAAAACTAAAGGGTATTGTTTGGGTTAGCAGATAAATGAATTCTCGAACAGAAAGAGTATCTCGGTGCTCCCTGGACGTTTCTCCGACGTTCCGGCTGGTGGGTGTCGACGAGAGTCGCGTTGACGTCAAAGAAATCCAGAGTAGGTTCCATACGCGAGTATCGATCGCACGGTAAAGCGAAAATGAGGAGGTAACGCGCCGAAGGTCAAAGCACCTTTAACCCTCCCGCACACCAAACAAAACGCTCATTTTTCTGCCTTTTATTACAATTATTACTTCAATGTTTATTCCTTCCTTTTTGTTTATCAATAAAAATCGTTACATAGTAGTTTGGGCCGCTGCTTGGCGTCAGACGATTACGACAAGCAACCAGTTACAGTAATAATAGCGGTAGTAGTAATAGTGGGTAGTAATAATTGATAGCAGTTGTGTGTACGTGTAAACTGTATGCTGTTCGTCTGTGTTTATCCAGTGTGTCTGTATGCGTGTGTGTGTGTGTGTGTGTGTTCGTAATGCGAATGAAGCTAACGGTGGACCAGAATGATTAATTTATCAGTAGAGCACTCATTCTGGAACTTTCACTCTCGGATAATGTCCAGAAGAAAAATTCATCTCGGACGACCGAGAGGAGGGCTGGCAACGTTATTTATCGGCCTCTGAGAAAAGACGAGCAGTCTTTCCAGA
>NCVS01006943.1:171755-199771 GCA_003055095.1 Goniozus legneri | reverse complement strand
TTCAGACTAAAATTCCCGAATGTTAGAATTGTAGAATACGTCGAATTTTAGTTTTTCGTTAGTCGTAACGTTTGTCAAAAAAATTTGAAAAATTCTAATCATTTTCACTGGCTGTACTTTATCGACTAAGTTAGCTGATTATTCTTTTGAATTAATTTCTAATCTCGCTCTATCCATCAAATCTTGAATGAGAATCAGTCCAGTCCCAGTCACGCATGCCGAAGCAGTGCGTTTTATGATCCAATCGACCTAATGACCGTGACGTAATACGGGTAACGATCCAATATAGTAAACACGAGAGAGAGAGAGAGAGAGAGAGAGAGGAGGCCGGAAGTGGAGCCGATATGAGTTCTCCAATCCAGAAAATCGTGGAGAAAAAATCGATTGGCGTTAACAATCACCCGGTAGATTAACGCGTCGCAAAGTAGACTAGGTCAGTCTATGAGTCACGAGGCAAGAGCGGAATAGCAGACACTCGAACCCACGTCCCTGTAAGTGCAGGGATTGGGCACGATGAATCATACGGCCAGCTGATCTTCCTTCTTTGTGCGAAAGGGTTGACTTTTCGCAACGGTCGATAGAGAGATGTCATTGTGGAACATGCGTCGACCTTACGGCACTGCGTTATCGATTGCTTTTTCGATTTGGCAAACATTATGAAACATGCACGTATAAAACTTGAAAAAAACTTTTATTGAATGCAGTTCACTTCGAAATTAAGTCGAACAGTTTACTTGTAAAATTTTATTTCTAATTTCTCGTTTCTCTATTAAGAAAATAACAAAAAAATGAATGATAATTTTTTTATATTTTACTTTAATCGATTATAACAAGTTGTAATACTGCTCTGAATATGAACCTAGCAATTTCAACTTGTACAAGCAATATTTTGTTCTCGTAGCAAGGTAAAAAATGATCGTAATTTTTTATTTCATATGGAAAAATGATACGGTATAGAAACCATAAGAATTATAATAAAATCTATAGTAGATACATAGCTCGGTGAACTGACAATTGATCCATAAAACAACTTCTATTTCAGTTAACTTCTTATTAACAATTTTTATTCCAATTTCGAATATACTAGTTTATTTACAGAAACAACTTTAAATTTTGACATTTCGGATAAGTACTATCTTAAACCAGTCAGCCAACGTATAAAAAATGTTCAATAACAATTTACTGTTTTGATAACAGTAATTTAAAAGCATGATTCATTCAACAAATATAAATTTTACGTATTGGGACATTCGTTCCAATTGGACAACGTTCTCGAGCGAGATTTCAAAACTAATTCAACATTAATTTCTGAATTATGAACGTTTAAAAAATTTATCGATGCGAAACCGTTGCTGAATTTTCGCAAGACGTCTCTTACCGACGGCGCATCGCCGAGCTTTCGAGATGTGTCACGGATGGCGCATCGATCAATAACATTCAATAGATATATTCTTTACTTCTTTGAATCAAAATTCGCTTTATGGATATACGTTCTTATCGAAAAGTACCTCGATAGTCTCAAATGTATCGAACGTTGGTCACGAGAGACTCGATAAATACACGTTCGCGAAAGATAAAACGAGACGCGAACATACGTCAAATAATCGACGAAAAATTCACTCGCAAAACGTTATAGTTTTGCAACTGCACGCGTCATCTTTTCGAGGAATTCATTTTTTTAAAGGATGAAACGAGATATTCTATTAATAAAACGTACGTTATAGAAACGAGATCAAATATACGTCGCGAATACAATAACCCGGTACGAGATAGCGAGACTGTAGAGTCCGCATTTCTGCCGATAAAAGCGACAACGTGCTCCGGTGGGAGCTTCGCGAGCCGCCATGTTAAATGTCGTCTTGAAAAGACAAGAAAAAAAAGGGAAGAAAAAAACGGTTTAAATTCGAACGGCCGGCGTTTTCTGTGCGAGAACGGGAGGGGGGAGGGCCAAAAACCGCCACACCCTTTTTCGCAAGAGCGAGGATTGGCATTAGGCGAAAGAAGAAAAAAAAATCGATAGCAGATCTCGCTTGTTTCATCTCGAACCGATTCAACTCGGAGACAAAGCCGGTGAGGTATATACAAGCTGGCTTGTATGTACGCTATATTAGACACTATATGAGTGTTCCTCGAGAATCGAGAGAGTCTCGCATCGACTACGACATCTCTGAAATATGTCCGCCTTTCCAGCACTTTCCGAGAGCAAGAGAGATGGTGGCCGGGGAGGGAAGGATGTCGAGATGAGACACGAGAGCGTACAGCCAGCCGCGCGCCGGTAACGACTGGATCGAACGAAAACGGTTTCGGCTCGATTGAAAAAAAAAGGGGGAACCGAGAGTTAACATGGCACCTTCCCACTCGAGCGGGCCGACGAACGTGGCGACGTTCGAGCACTGAATCACCATTCAGCCGGGATACCGAACAATGAAAATATCATTGAGAAATCCAGAGTGCGATTATCACTGATTGCGCAGTAAGCGCGGACATTGTCGTTGTCAACCGGCTTCGAGCGTACAGCAACGTGCTCTCTCGTACTCGATTTTTCCCTACGCATGCACGTTCTTTCTCCCCCACCTCCTTTTCCTTCTCCCTCCCTACCCCACTCGGCCGTCTCATCTAGCTATCTCGACGGTTTGACGAAAATTCCAAAAAAAAAGAACGACTTGGGAAAACAAAACGTCACTCGCGAGGTAGAAAAATGCCTCGATTACTCACTTCGAAGCCATCCGATTTCGCCCACAGGTTGCCATCGTGTCCAGCGATTGCTGCTTTGGTTACACACCTCGACGCCAGCAATTGCTTGTCAACGTAATCCTGCCAGCTCATTTTTCTTGTTTTTTATTTTATTGGTTAACACTGAATAAAGGGATGAAGTAAAGGGAAAAAGGGGAGTAGTATAACGAAACTGTTCACTACTGATCACTAGTGAGACACAACCCGTCGCCCGACTGACTCGTCTTACGACTACCGATATGCGCCTGTCGCTGAAACGCCGGTCGCACACGTCCTCCTCTCCGTCCCCTTTATTCGCCCGTTGGCTTGCTCTTCCCTCCCCACTCCTTATACCGGCCGGTAATTGACTGTACAATCAATTCTACCAACCTTGCCTATTCGAAATCAAAATTTTACGAATGTCACTAGATATATGCTAGTCAATTTTTTATTTCTATAAATTTGCATAAATTTTCTGTTATCGATTAACGTAATTAAAAATCAAATATATCAGTTGTAAATCAAAATTCCATATCTATAGGTTCATTTATCGTTGTTACAAATTATGCACTATGTAATCTAGTAATATTATATTCAAAAAATGTAATGGCGAAATAAATTAATTTCAAATAATGCTAGGTTGCATGCTCATAATTTGTAATACATATACAATATACAATATATATTATATATTAATGTATTTATATATATTTGAAATAAATTAGAAATGTAATTAATAAAATTCCGATACAATGTTTTCACCATAAGTCGGTAAGATAGGCAGTGAAAAAATTACATGTATATTGCCCATTACATTGTTTCGTAGCGGCGCTATCATACCACACTTATGGACTCACCCTAATAGGATATCACAACACAAGACAACCTTGTTCAATATTCAATTTCATCTACATTTCCCACGTGCTTGTGGGACCGAACTTGTGTATATATGAAATTATTATACTGCTCATACTGATCGTTAAATTTAATATTAAAAATGCAGGTCTCTTATTCAAATAATGTGAAAATCTACAATTTAAGTGCAGGAAAATCACTTCCTGAGGTATGTGACAGAAACATTTACCTTACGAAAAAAAATTATACCATCAATATATCATTGTTTACATATTTTTAGTGGTTATCCGAAAGAAAAAGGAGAAGCTTACTAAAAAAAAATCCTGGTACGAGCAATTATACTTTCTTATCAACCAATTTCTCAATGCTATATTTTCGAATTTTTAAATATCTAATATTGTTTAACAGATATAAGAAGAAGAATAGAGCTCATACAGGATTTTGACATGCCAGCAATTACCAATTCCATAAGAGCTTCTAACGATGGACAGTATATTTTAGCTACAGGAATTTACAAACCAAGAGTTAAATGTTTTGATGTAAATAATTTGTCGTTAAAATTTGAACGATGTTTTGATGCGGAAGTTGTTACTTTTGAAATTTTATCAGATGACTATAGTAAGGTATAGTACAATACTAAATATTTTCATTTTGTATGACACTATTATTTATTGAATATATCTACTTTCAGTTAATATTTTTACAATGTGATAGAAATATTGAAATTCATGCTGCCTATGGTAAATATCACAAACTCAGAATTCCTCGTTATGGAAGGGATCTTAAATATCATTATCCAACTTGTGATACTTTCATTGTTGGAGAAAGGTATTTTTATTTACTTAAATAGATATTACAGATATTCTATATCAGTACTAAAATTTGGAATTCGTGTGTATTGTAGCAACGAAATCTATAGATTGAACTTGGAACGTGGACAATTTTTACAATCGTTACAATCTGAATCATCGTCTTTAAATAAATGCTCAATCAACCCTGTGCATAATTTATTAGTAGTTGGTACACGAGATGGTAAGATTGAAGCATGGGATCCTAGAATAAGAAACAAAGTAGGAACATTAGATGTGGCTTTACAGTGCATTACCCAGAATAACATGTATGTTGAAGAAATTTAATTCTTGAATAATTCAAATCATTTATCTATGATATTGTTTCTAAAATTTTTGTTGTTATAGAGGAGATAAAGTAGCTTCGATCAGCAGTCTAAATTTCCAGGGGGCATTGACTTTGGGTACAGGAACATCAACTGGTCATATTTTGTTATATGACATTCGATCGAATAAACCATTCTGTGTTAAACACAATTTGAATCAGTTGCCCATCACCAATATAGAGTTTCATGACAAAATGGACTTGGTATATTCTATGGATAGTGAAATAATAGAAATTTGGGAAAAAAATACCGTGAGTATAATTTTTAAAATGACTGACCACTGTGCTCAATTTATTTGTTGATTGAACCAATTTATTTAATTTTTAGGGAAAATTATATACAGCGATAAAATCTGATTCGCTATTCAATGATTTATGTGTTGTGAAAAATACAGGAATGCTTTTCACTGCCAATGAAAATCCCAAAATGCAAACATATTATTTACCTAGCCTTGGCCCGGCTCCTTACTGGTGCAGTTTCCTTGATAATTTAACAGAAGAATTAGAGGAATCTAATTATGAAACATTATATGATGACTACAAATTTGTCACAGAGGAAGAATTAAAAGAACTGGATCTTGTACATTTAATAGGAACTGAATTGCTAAAAGCTCATATGCATGGTTACTTTATAGATATGCGTCTATATAGAAAGGCCAAAGATTTAATGAAACCATTTGAATACGAGCAGTATAAGAAGAAGCGAATTCAACAGAAGATTGAAGAATCTCGTGGTAGTAGAGTAGAGGTAAGTAAATTAAAATATCACATATATTGTAAAAAAAAATTTTAAACGTATCTCTTTTTTTTTATTTTTCAGGTACGGAAGTTACCTAATGTGAATAAAGAATTGGCCATGAAATTAATTGACAATGAAGAAAGTACTGATACAAAGAAAAAGAAGAAGAAAATAACATCAAATCTCTTGGCTGATAGTCGTTTTGGAGCTTTGTTTACTAACCCTGACTTTGAAGTTGATAAAACAACTGAAGAATATAATTTATTAAACCCTGTTATATCTCAATTAGATAAAGATAAAGCTAAGAAATTGAAGGCGAAATATGAAGCAATGGAAGTAGATGAAACTAATGAAGTTGAAAATAATGATGATAACGAAGGTAACTATTTTTCTTTTAATATCAATTCTAATTTTGTATTTTACATTTTCATAATTTTATTTTTGATATTTTACAGAATACAAGAGTTCAGATGAAAGTTTAATTCACGATAGTAGTTCGGATGATGAGAAACCATGGGCTAAAGAAGTACGTAAACAATATAGGAAAATCAAAAGAAGTAGAATGGAAGAAGATAAAAATGAAGAAGATGAGAAGACAGTTCACAATGACAAGGCAACTAAAGAACCTCAGTTGTATGAATTTGATAATGGTGTAGAATTCAGGAATGCTAAACCTATAGCAAGGAAACAAGAAAAGTACGATTTTTATGATTTTCAAAATTAGTATATAAAGTATAAGTGATACATAAATTAATAAATGATCTAATTTAAAATTTTCTACAGGTTAACATTAGGAGAAAGATTACAACGTGAGGAGGAATTCAATGTTAAAACAGTCGGTAGTGGTGGAAATAGAGAATTAACGTTTGTTCCCGGAAAGGTAAATAAATTTTATTAATCCAGTCCAATGCTCTTAAAAAATAGAATAAAATTAAATGTTACCAAATTTTCCAGAAAACATTCAATAATGATAAATCATCGGAAAAAAAACATAGAAGAGACACTAATCAGCTCCGACCAGCGAGACATTTACGCAAATTTAAACGTTGATATAGAATTTTATAATGAAATATATTTTTTAATTTATGTATTATAAATGTAGCTTTATTATATAAAATTTATTTATATAAAATTTATTTTTAATTACGATGTAGTATCTTATTGTCCATTAACATTTATACTCTGAAACAGCTGCTTTGAGTAATATGAATATTGATATCTCTCACAAGAGGTGAAGTGTCATCTTAATACATTGATATAATTAAAATCCTCTGTTAGAGTAAACCATCCATCAAACAAATCAACACAAATGTTTTCTTTCAAAGTTCAAAAGTGTTATGTTTTACTGTATAAAGAATGCCGTCGGTAAGTTATTAATAAATATTTAAACTAATATAAGTTTTTTCTGTAAAATAATTATTTAAATGAGTCAGTTAATATTTCTTTAATACTAATTACTGATCAAAGAAATCATTAATGATATGTAAATGTGACTGTTAAAATGCAATCTTCATAGTGAGTAGTACTTCTACTTTTATTTATTCTATTACAACATGATCAATATAGTATGAGTGAAAATCTGTTTATTTTGATTCAAATTGTCCAATGTGACATCAAGTAGTATCTTTCATACATGTCACTAATCGTTATTTCAATTTGACCATTTTCATAGATTATGGTCAAGCTACTTAGCATATATAGAATAATTTTGTCTACAATCATGGGACAAAAAGATGTAAATTTTAATCTAATATACCACTACTTTAAGAAAAGTAAAAATACTTAGTAAATACATATATGTATCAATTTAATCATATGATGTACTTTAATCTAAATATGAAAATGAATTATAATAATGAATTTTTTCTCTATATTGTAGTCAAAATCAATGGATGAGTCGAAAAATGGTAAAGATCCTCCTCGACAATGTCACATTGACATGGTCCATACCTCATCACCCTCAATCTTGAGTGATTCAAGATTACACAGTACAGAGGTAATTTTAAGAATAATCAACATTCATGAATCTTTCTTCATCATAATTTTGCATAGGTAGGAGAGATAGCGGAGACTCCTGATTACGAAAATTTAAGTACATCGGCTGTTTTACACTATTGCAAACACAAAATTTTGAAGCCATATTTAAGGCTCTTAGGAATGATGGGTATGAGACCAACAAGCAGCGATGAATCAGATCATTTCTCTCGTCATCACTTTCTAACAAATATTTATACACTTCAAGTTATTATTTTCATGTGTATTGGATATGTACTGCAATACATGGTTTGTTTTCGGTAAGATTAATACATCAGATGTAGCTGAATTTATTTCATTTCCAAACAAATTATATTGAGTTGTAGTAACTTTTGTACAGGAGAGATAGAGGTTTTTGCTACAAAGTTTTACCTGTGGATTACGTAATTGTTACTGATACAGATGAAAAACGTTCTTATGATGCAGTGTGCCTTGGCAATGCTATTTTCAGTTATCTTATCCCAAGTATACTTCATTTATCAGCATACCTATACACTGTATACTTGTTCCGCATTAAAGAAAATGAACAGTTGCAGAATTTAATGGAGAGGGCATTTTTGCTCTCTTCTAATCCTGTAAATCGTGGAAACCAAAAGAAACTTGTACGCATATTATGGCTTTTCATAGGTTTAAGTGCCGTATGGATGATTATGACCCTTGTTACAGTGAATGTAATGATGGCTCAGGGCACAATATTTTTTCAGTGGATTCACCAGAGGTCCATTTTACTGTTTTATTATTTTATCTAAAATATTTTATTGCTGAATAATGGTAGATATTTCCTTTTCAGTTCTGACAAAGTTACCACAACTTTGAAAATATTGTTTATTATCTGTACATTGTGGCATGATATGGTTCAAGGAACAATTATTACAAGTTATTGTTTGCAAGGACAACTACTGATGTCTCATCTTTACTTTTTACGAGCAAAATTACTTCAACATACCTTAGCGCCTATTGACTGGATGAGGGTAAAAAATTAAATGTAGACATCTCAAATTAAAAGTAACTAACTTAATACTTTTTAGGAGATTTGCGAATTTAAAAAGTTGCTAAAATATTTCAATGATGATTTGGGTCCAGCTGTTTGCATTTATACTGTAGTCAATATATCATGGGCAGCAGCAGGAATACTTTGGATGTTTCAATATAGCAATGAATCACAAAATTATCCAATAACTTGTATTGGAGTGATAAATGTAATTTTATGGATATTGATATCTGCAGTTCCATTTATCCAGGTATGTAAATGTAGCAACTATTATCAAATTAAGCTTTTATGAAGCGTAATATAATGTTTTAATTAACGTAGGCTGCTCGTCTGACAACAGCGTGTTCTATGATACAGAGTGTTGGTCACGAAGTGCGAATACGACCCTTTGTGTATCAAAGTACACCAGGTGAAGATTTAGATACTCTACTTCTATATACTTCATCGTTGAAAATGTGCGCAAGACTATTTAGAGTTCCTATTACAGGCAGGTATTTGTGTCTGTTTGTGACATTTGGAAGTATATGTATTCTTACTTTAGGTCAATGTCGCCTTTTACCATAAAATGTTAAATATGAATTTTAATTAACTTTCAACATCTTTAACATAATATTTATTATATTGCAAGTTGAAAGTATTTCATTGTTTATTGTTAATATTGAAGTTTTATTGCAAAAATTGGATATCTTCTTTGATAAATGTGATTTTTATAAAAGTACTACACAACTTGGAGATATTCAAAAAATTTTCACTTTATTTACTTCACATTATTCATTACAATTGTAATCCTCAAATGGCAGTACTATTGCAGTGCATTTTCCATTTTTCTTTTTTTACCTCATCTATTATCGTATTTACGTCTAGAAACTTTCTATGTAATGTATCTTGTTACCAAATAATGTAATTTTTTCTTTTATCATTACGATAATAATGATCGTACTTATAACAATGATCATAAATTCTTCACTTTCAATTATTTTGAAAATTACAAGCGACACTCGTATTTCATTTTTAATACTAATTCCATTGCATTACTAAAAATCTTATAATAAAAAGTTTACGTGCAAGAAAATTATATAAATACGTATAATGTAAAATTCAATTTAATAATTTAATGCATTTATAATAACGTAATTTTTTACATTCCTACATCTGACGTAGATAATAAGAATTATATGTTGAATTTGAGCATTTGTTTACAAATCTCAACGTGAAAAATTATACAGAATTACATTATTTAACACGTCAGTTATAATACACTGAAAAATTTCACCAGACATAATTAACCATGACAAAAGTCGCAAAAATCATTCTTGTCATAAATTCATTAGTTACTTAAAATTATAGTTCGAGATTCCAATTCAGGTAAATTACATTTATTTCTTAATACTAAGTTCTATAATAATTGAAATAAAATAAAGCACAAATTTTTCGCCGTGTATTGTTTAGTTAGTATGAAATTGTAATAACTATTGTAATGTTATTTCAACAAATAACTCTGTATTGCCACAGCTATTTGTTTACATTTGCGCTCATGAAGATTATTATATACATTCAATAATTTTGGATATCATTTTACCGTAGATAACTATACTTTCTAACAAACATGTATGATTCGATAATTAAACACATGATAAACATAATCCAGTATAAATAAATTCCACCTCGATATTTTTAAACATAATTGACAGCTCAATTATGATCAATTATAAAAAACAATAATTATTGCATGAAAAATGAAGAACATGAAAATCATGAAAAAGTGGAATGTGATTATTATGAAACATCATATATGAAAATAATAATTAATTTATTAATGACACAGAATGAAATCATTGTTACAGTATGTTTGATTTGCAGAAAAATGAACACAATTGTGCCTACTATAGTGATTTAAAGAACATATAAAAATATTTTTGTTGTATTTCACTGTATACAAATGACAATAGACAATAAACTTGCTAAGAAAATTATAGTAAATCAAGTTGATTGCAAATTTTCTTGTGAATTCAGTAATATAATCACGATAAAAAAAGTTACTAAACTTTTTTTTTTATTTACAATAAACGTTTCTGCGACAAGTTCAAGATTATTTGTGAATGGTGATGAAATAAAATAATTATACAGGTTGTAATCAAAATATAATAGACTGTAAAGCCAAGTAGTTATAATTATTTTTAAAAAATTTTCAATCTACGAAAAGATAATACGTATTGTTATAATATAATTTCCGTTATATAACGAATATTAATAAAAATTTTGTTAATAACAAGAAAATGGGAGAAGAGCTAAATCAATTTTAAATCAGTAGACTATTTCCATTCAATAGTGTTAAATAAGATTGCGCGTTTCAGCTACCCCGATTTCCCGCTGTTGGCGCCATGATTTCGCCTCTTTGCATCTTCAACCATTCGACAAATTCATCAAGCATAACTGGCCCTTTAAAATATTGTGAATAGCTTTGAGTGATTTTTAGTAACTTTTGTAATACTGCATGATATACTTACACGCTCCATCTAAATCATAATTAGATAAATCATGATGAATTGTACGTGAGAATTCTAAAATGTTGCACCACTGATCTTTATTGATCACTTTGTACTTGGATTGATCTAGGAACTGAGCAAATTGCGAAAATAAAGGCCAATGCTTTCCTAAAAGCAATTGAAGCATTACTCTTGCAGTTTCCATATCCATACTACGCTGGTCTTTATCCTGTAAAGTGATTTTAATAAGAATTATTCATAATGAATTTTTATTCTTTTTGATTATGAGATACGAATTCTCATAATTTGTTTTCATCTCCTATAGATTTTGTTATTATAACAAAACAATAATAAAAAATAAGATTTCTTACCCTAGCAAAATCATATGCATATCTATAAATCCCTTTGAAAATGTGTGGGTCATTCAACAGACTCCTTAAGAATTCCAATTTTTGTTGTATCTTAGGAATAGAATCACATTGAAGTTCTGATAGTCCTTTCATCCATTCACTGATTGAGAAGAAGCCCATTTGTCGAGCATTCATTTTATACGCGAGAACAAGCATCACTACATTTTCAGGTTCAACACCAATGTCTTCACAGAACTTTTCCATCCCTTCTGGACCAAGGGTATCCGGGTCATCTGGAGTTGTATATTCTCTGAACCATGTGATACACCTCTTTTGAGAGAAGGACGATGCAGTGGACACATCATCACTCTTTGTATATCGCCTAGAGCTATTTTTTATATTCAAAATATTACAATAAAATTGTATGAAATTTATAATCTTTTTATTCCTGAGACTTACCTTGTCGTATGCCTTAAACGTTTGGTAGGATGACGTGGCAAACCTTCTTCATGTGCACTAGGTGACATATCAAGGGTAGTGTGATGATGGTGATTTGTGCTGGAGGGCGCTCTACGCTTACTGCGTGGCATCCCTCCTTTTTTTTTATCCTGAGCCTGTAAAAATTTAATACACACTTTTAATAATACAACATTCATTCAACACAACAATTCAACATTATTTATTAGGTTTTATGAGATAATATAAAATGAAATTTTTTTTCTAATCACTTAAAAATTTAATATGATATAAAAAAAGAGTAATTAAAATATCAGCATAAATTTTTTTGATACTAATAGCCTTACTTTACATATGAAAATATTTATTACACTATTGTTTTATAATTTTGTGCCCAGAATAATTAAAAACAAGATAGAATTACAATTTCAATAGAAGAAAATTTAAATATCAACTATCATTATCTTAGAGTAAGTGTATGAATGAAAAAAATTTTCTACTACAGAAGATGACTAATAAGTGAAAAGTCATGAAATACACTTTGCCTCAATGTGAAATGGAGAATTACTGCAAATATTTCATAATATGATGTTCTTATTGCAGTATAATCTTGATTCAATTAAGAAACATGATTTTGTGATTATTTTCAATATACAGTATGAACGAAACAAACTTATGATAATAATAATACACAACTATGAATTTAATCCAAATGACATTTCTTGTCATAAGTTCATTGTATTTTGAGGTTAGGTTTTTGCGAAATTGATACTGCCATTTGTTATTTCAATTATCCTGGTATAAATCAATTACCGTATAAGTTTTTTAAATCTATTGACAACTAAAAACTACTAAAAGTATTAAGCAAAAATTTAACTTCTAATTTCAATGACAATACAAAAATAATTTGAACAGATGAGTTAGTTCAATCTAACTTTTAGGTAAAAATCAACTGACGATCAAAAAATTTCCAAGGGCATAATTTCTAATATTATTATAAGTGATGCTGTCTACTCGAATACGAAAAACCTAAATTACAATAAATCATGAAGTGTTCCTACCTTTAGAAACCGTGAGACAAACTGTACGCGTAAGGTATTCTCAGGCAAAAGTCAACATCAAAATAAAGTTCGTTCCCTAGTGAAGACTATAAAAATAAAGCAAACAATATCTTTCAAATAGTTATCCGATCTATTATCAACCCAATTCGAACTTAAATAACTACCTAAACTCGATACGGTTAGAGAAAACTGTTTCACAAGTCCGTTTTATTTCATTTTATTGTAGTTTCAGAGCATGCCTTTATCGTGAACATCAACTAGCTTCAATGCGTACATGTGACGCCATCTATATATTTTTTAACAATTCAATATCATCGTATGTGATTGGCTGAGAAATATAATGGGTTTGCAGCGACCTCGATGTTTCTTTTAAATAAAAATGTTTAATGAAAATAATTATTACTTTTTTAAAAACAGTAGCATAAAACATGTATTCTATTCTCCATTGCTTGCTAGATTGCACGCATAGTATAATCATGTCGAAGAAATTGAAAATTAATTGATGTACAGTTCAGTGTTGTTCATCTAGTCACTGTCTGTGGGAGTCGATTAGCGCTACATTCAAACTCCGTAAGAATAAAGAACACTTATATGTTAAATTAACGATAATTTATTTGGTCACTTGACACAAACCACGGTTGCGGATTAAATGCCCCAACCGTAAGCCTGCTACATCATATATACAAAGAGGTGTCCCTAACGAACGCACTATTTAATATACAAAGCTAACGCCGCGTAACAAAACTATAGTTACCGACTGGTACCAAGTGTGAACACGACACGTGGTCGCATTTCCTGTTTTCGCCTGCGCGGTGTCGCGTCAGTCGCCACATTCCAAATTCAAAACTCATTTTCAAATTTCGTGCAGTATCCGTAGAATGCGAGCTGTGAAGGAGATTCAAACGTCTGATCTGCCAAACTGCAATTTCTCTAGTGTTTCGTTTTTAAAAATAATAGAGTTAAAGATTGATTTAAATGAATTTAATATTGATCGATTTATATTATTAATCTGAAAAATGAGTTCTAGAATGATTTCGCCAAAAAATATAAACGAACTAAATCGTGAGCTTGTGAATGAATTGCAGCTAACGCTAGAAAGAAAAAAGCTTCGTGATCTTCGTACTAAGCGTCCTTTAGGAGGCATGATATTTTTTATTTTTTGTAAAATACATCTATTCAAATTATAAATTGTATTTCTATTTCTTATAGCAAAAAGAAGAATTCAGCCCATTCGTAATAAAAATCAAAAACAGAAAAATCAAGCAATAAATGAAATTTTGAACCCAGAACAACTGTGTATTAATGATGAAAATGAAAACTCGGAAAATCACGCAGTAAATGAAATAGTGATGCCAGAAAAGCTGTGTATTAATAGTGCAAATGAAAACTTGAAAAATAAAGCAGTAAATGAAATTGCAGTGCCAAAACAGCTGTGCAATTACAATGAGAATAAAAATTCAGAAGATCAAACTGCAAATTCAATTTCAACGCTCCAACAACTAATCGCTTATAATACCACCAGACAATCCGAATTTGACTTATTGAATAGCATTGCAACATTTAGAGAACCGACTGTTTGTATTGAGAGTAAAATACCAAAAAATCAAGTGGAGAATGAAATATTGACTCCGCAACAATTATCTATTCGCGAACGAAATCAGAAATTGAGGAATCAAACAATCAACGAAATTTTGACATCTGAACAGTCTTATGAATCGCAATTGGATATACTCCTAAAGGTATTTATATAAAGTTAACATTAGTTCATACTTTGATCTCATAATCTTTGATTTTCAGTTTTTCATTCATCCGATAACTCAAAAAAATTTATTAAATGATCCAATAATCTTCAAATTAGTTGGTCATATAGAGATGTTTCAAAATATGAGCCGTTTTGTGATAGAAAAATTAGCAAAAAGTCCCAACAATGTACCTACTTTCTTTTTAACACTCATACCTTTCTTTAAGGTATATTCTATATATGCCTGTTACTATGAAGATTTATTAGAAATATTAACGGTAAATAAACAGTTAAGATTTAATTTATATATAATCATTTATTTTCTCATGATATTCATTGATTAAATGAGCTTGTATTATTCTAGACTGCACAACAAAAAGATGAAAGAGTAAGAAACTTTATTAGTGCACAAGAGACAAGACCAGAAGTAGGTAGAAAATTACCTTCGCTGCTAATAATTCCAATCCAGAGGATACCTAGATATAAATTACTGCTGAGAGAGCTTTCCCAGTATATGTCTCATGATGATGAAGAATATAGTATTGTGGAAGGTACCTAATAAAAAGGAACAATGAGAAGTAGCTGTAATCAATTAACTCAATATTGTATTCCATTTTTTACAGAATGTCTTTTACAAATCGATGACGTTGCCAAACATATAGATAGATTAATGAAGGATAATGATAGAGTTCGAGAATTATTGAAATTACAGAGATGTTTAAAAGACAGTCGAATCTTACTTGCCCCTGGAAGAAAATTGATTAAACATGGATTTTTAACAAAAGTCTCTTTGAAAGGAAATGGAAATTACAAAAGATATTTCATCTTGCTTACTGATATTTTAGTTTACTGTAAAGGAAGTCCTAATAGTACATTAAGTTTATGTAGTTGGTTTCCCTTACACAAATGTAGAATTGAATTTATAACCAGCAATGGATTTTTTAAAATATCATGTCTTAACGAATCAATTTTGCTTTACTCAGAAGGAGATAATTGGTTAGAAGTGTTCCAGAACTCAATTAAAAAGGTTTGTTACTTATTAATATTATTTTGTGATTTTTCTAAATTCTAAATGCAATTTTATAATTAGCGTACAGATGACAGACGAACATTGCAAAAGATCAGCAGTTCGCGAATACCATTGCGACATGATCAATTAAAAAATGAAAAGAAATTGAAATGTGAGAAACGAAAATTGAGAAATAGTGAAGAGGTACTCATGAAAGTATTGGATTAAATGATATCTTTCTATATAAGATTAAAATATACTTCATTAACACAAATTTTTTTTCAGATACATGTGAATTCAGAAAATGTAGACAATAGAAATGAGAATTACCATCCTACTTGCTCAAAAAGACTTAAATTAAATTGTTTATCAAAATCATCAAATATGAGTAATTCTAATCCAGAGTCATCTGAAATTGAAACAAGAGGCATTGATTTACTTAAACCAACATCATCTTCATCATCAAGACTCAGTTTTATTTCAAATTTCATAACATCAGTAGCTACAAAAGTGAAAGTTTTTTTTACATCTAGATAGTATTGAATTTTGAAAAATTTTAATTTAATTGTATATCCATATACATTTATATAAATGATAAGAAAACTTAATTCTGTAATATAATAGATTTAAATGCAATGAAATTGAATTTCTTCATTTTCATTTATAACTTTGAGATGATTTGTTATTATTTTTAATAAAAATATTATACACTACAATTCAGAATTATATTTCATTATTATTATAAAATTCACGAATCAGAAGGACGATAAACTGAAATTTCAATCACAAATTTCGATAGGGAATTTGTATATGCGCTTTTCTTACTTAGCAAATATTTTTACTGGTTCATAGAGAATCAGTAATGCAGGTTCATAATAACCACATAGAAATTCTAAATCTATAATATTATGCATCTCGTCTTCAAAATTTTTCGGTATAACCATATTCGAAGACAATATAAGTGTTTTGTTTCCGATAATGATTTGGTATTGTCAACAACCCTCAGAGTCCACTCTCGCAATTGAAATAAAATCAATGATTAGTTCAACCATCCTACAAGCATGATTTACATATTGCATGAATTAAATTGTACAGAAATAAAAAAAGAACTATGATTATTACGTAAGTTACATACTTTGTTTTCTGCTTCTTTCTTCTCTTTTAAATTTACTCCCGCCATTCAAGCATCTACTGTTTGTGCGAGGTTAGTTCTTACTTTCTAACTAGGAGGGCCCAACTGAAAAATGCTATAATAAGTTATTAAATGAAAATCAAATTTTAATTTGATTTAATAATATGCCGATGTACATTTTATTTTACATATACAAAATATATAATATTTGTCTGTTGATGTACATTTTTATTTTAAAGGTGAAATTTATATCGGTCTACTATTAAATTAAATTGAAACTTTAGTTTTATTTATTAATTTTATTATAGCATTTGCTACTTGGGCCCTCCTACTTGAAAGTGCAAATTAACCCCATATAAACAGCAGATTTTAGATTCGATTGACTTCTCGCGCTCTCGCTTCGTCGTGCCGGTGTGTCAAATTTATTGTTTGAATCAGAAGAGTATTTGCAATATTATGATATTCAAGATCATACAAGTATCTTTATAAAATATATATTAATATGTAATATTTTTAAATTGTGTACTGCGTTTTGGTGTATCTACAGTATGAAATAAATATGTATAAACGACAAGATAAAAATGAAGGATATGAATTGCCGGCGAAACGGATGAGGTTAAATTCGTCAGATTTAAAAAACAATGAAATAAATAAAAATGGGGACGATATTTGGGGTGATGATTTTGGCGATGATGCTATCGAAGAAATGGATTTAATTGCTTCTCAAGCATATTCGCAAAGTAGTAATATGAAAACAGATGAGGTTAGTGTATTTTCCAATTGTAATCCATCTACAAGTAAAAATATATTTCGTGCACCTAGCAATACCACCGAAAAATGTTTTAAATCGTCTGTTAATTATAATACAAATATCCCAAATCAGAACATTTTTTCCAATGAAAAACCGAATACTCAACAATGGAATTTTGACAGTTCAAAATTATCTCAAAATGTTAATATAAATTTTAAAGATTTTGAAGAAAGATTGCTTATAAAAGAATCTCACAACTCAACGTTTAGTGTTAAAAATGATGTAGTAGCATCAGACAATGCTCGAAATCTAGAATTGAATAAATTGAAGACTGAAAATAACAAATTGATTATCGATCTCAGGACAAAAGATAGCGAAACTGAATTTTTGAGAAATCAGTTAAGGCAAGCTCAAACAAGAGCTGCCAATGAAAGATTAGAAAATAGCAAAGTAATGGAGAAACAAGCCAATCAGTATAGGCAGCAAATCAGTGAAGTTTGTAGAGAAAAAGAAAAATTACAAAGTCAATTAGATTTACAAGCATTGCAGTTGGGAACTCTTATGGAACGCTGTAAAATATTAGAAGGAAGAAATACAATACGATTGGCTGAACCTTGTACTGCAAATATTATACCTCACACGAATAGGAACAAGTCAAGCAATAATTCTCTTAGACAATCAAATATGAAACAAATACCAGTGAAGGAAAATGGTATTCAAGTATCCATTTATGATAAAAGACATTATCATCTGAAAACATTTATTTCAAATTATTCTGTTTTAAAAATTTCTAAAACGATTTTTTGCACTCCTGTACCTGAAAAGTCTATTGTGGATATTCGAATAATTGAAAAAACTGGAAAGAGAAATTTACCAATATTACGTGAGGAAGAAACTGCAAGAATATTTGAGAATCCAGAATTAGTTAAACCTATAATAACTATTATTAATAACAAAAAATTAACTACTGAATTTATTTTACCTGATATAGAAGAACTGAAACGCAAAAGTAGTTCTGAATTAAATTCTGAAGACTCTATACCAATATTAAATAAACTCGTTTCAACAATGCAGGAGTTAATGTTAAATGTGATTGTTGTACTTCGTACTATATCTCATGCTATGAAAAATGACGACATTAGAGACATGAATGATATATACTTTTCTGAAGTATACAGTACACCTACATTTTCGAAAAAATCGGTTTGTGAAGCAAACATTTGGCATGATGGGGAACGAGGTATTGAAGCTAGAAGAGTATTTGGTGTAATTCTACATATTGTTTCTGAATCCTATTATTTAAGTAAATATTTTACTGGGAAGTCGAAATTGCTTGTAGAATCAGATTCATTATACAAAAGTTATTCGCCGCAAATGATTAGATATAACTCATGGTCGAAGAAGGGACATGATTTTGAAGCATTGGAATTAATCTTAGAATTTGCTAGTTTATTAGATCTTGTAAGACGTGCGCATCAATTCAGTGGCCTTATCACAGCTATTGTGAGAACACTATGCAATGTACATAAGAAAGTTAATTTTTGTGATAATGGTTTAAATTATGTATTTCGAATATTTAAAAATTTGGTATTTTCAAGGCCATTGGCAATTTGTTATCTACCACTAACTGAACTTCTCTCTATTTTTGTCAAATGTCCGCTAGTTTTGCAGAATTTATGCTTGGATAAAAAATCAAATGCTACTAGCATATGGAATGAAGAATTTCATTTTACTTGGGATGCTTGTACTTTATATATTTTTACTGTACAAATAGAAACTGTTTATAATGATCCTGTAACATTAGTTAACATAGCACATGCATTAATTTATTTTGTACATAATGCTTTACAAACATATGGGATTCCTTGGAAACCTAACAATTTCCATTCGTGTAATTGTTGTATGAAACTCTTGAGATGCTCTTTAAGAATTTTGTATAAATGTTCTGAAATAGATATTAATATGATAATAAATAACTCTGATCATTTTACTGCTATTGAATCGATTAGCAGAAATAAGAATAGTAATAGAAGTTCTTGCTTCAGAGAACAAACAGATATTTTTAAAATGAGAAAGCATCTTGAAAAATGGTATGAAAAAAAATATTATGATCCTAAATTTTGGTCTCGCCTTAAGTCAAAACAATTAAGTGCTTTGAGAGATGGTATACAGTTCCTCAGTTACTTAGCAACAAGAGATCCAGACTTCATAAGTCGATTCACAGATATAGAAGATACATTCAATTTGTTTATTGAAAATATCTACAAATTTGATGAATTAATTAAAGAAAATGAAGAGAATATGTTGATAATAAAATCCAATTTTATATGTGATAAAATGATAAAGATTGAACAACAAGTTAATAGAAAAAAGCAAAGTCGAATTTCATTAGATAAGAAAAGTAATTTTCATTCAGCGAAGACAAATTTTTATTCTGTTACAACAATGAATGCTTTTGTTGATACTGACAAATTTCACAGATCAGCAGCTATATTTGAAACTCTATTTTGAAGAAGAAATATTATTCTCATAAAACATGTTTTAATGCTTGGTATTTGTGATAGCTTTGCTTTTTGTGTCATGAATCACAACTACATGCAAAATATTCAGTTACATTGGAATAATTTATTCCTAAGTAAATACCACATGTTGGACAATAATGAATTACATTTCTATAAACGTTATTGCCATATGGTAGACTGCATAAACTAGAAGAAAGGATAATGTCTGGTAAGTTTACAAACAGATTTCATCTATGAGAAAATAGGCGAGTCAAAAAAAGTGATATGTGAAATTATTTGTGTAGGGGGATCTCTGAATCTCGTAAGTGAAATGATCATTTACCATATTGGAAATAAAGTAGCAGCAATTGTGTGTGTTATCCAACTACTGTAGCAGTGAACTTTAGTATGAATATATTCTAAACAGTTAGGGCATGTTATAGCATTTGAATTTTTTTCAAGATATGTATGTTCTGCAAAATAAAATTTATTAAAATATCAATTCTCAATCGTTTTTAAATTCTTTGATTTCATAAACACTACAGCTCATCTTACTCCATACTCCATTTACTCGTTTTCTTCCCATATTTCTCTATTTTGTAGCAATGAACAGAATTTTTTTAATTATTATAATTCTTGACTGAAATAGTAAATAGTGAATTCTAAATCATTCTGATAGTGAAGATACAAGATTGATATTTATGAAAATTAAAATATGAATTAAAAATTAAATATTGACATTTCAGTTCACATTTTTGTATAAATTACATTTTGTAAAAATAAAAATCGTTAATTGAATCGTTTCTTCAGCAAATTTTAATCATTTTCATTTTAAACTTCTGAATTAGGCTGATTTCATTTAGAAACTAGAATCGATCATTCTTTCGTTAGTAATACTATTACCTAATATACCGACGATTGAAAACGGCGGAGACGCGCGCGCGTCTTCACAGAGAAAAGGAACGTAACCGCCACACCTCTATCAATTTTGGCGACATCGCGCGAAATTCTCTTCTAAAGAATTCTAAGCGAGATCTGTACTGATTGCCAATTTACCAGTCAATATCGCGAGTTGAAAGTATCACGGTGCTGTACTGTAGCTTGGTAGCTTAGCCGAGTAATTTTTCTGGTTTGTAACCTCATGAGAATGGCAGGCATGATGGATGATCAAAATTCGGTTGATATAAGCGAGGAAAAAGAATTACAGTAAGTGACAAGCAAGTTTCCGAAAATAATTTACGCAAAATTGACTCGAAAACATTTTTTGCTTAGAGATAGCATGAACGCGTTTAAAATTCGATGAGAATGAAAATAACCTATCATCATATTTATGTCATTATTTTAAATTTACAGATATAACCAGATGCCTTATAATTGCAACTGGAAAGATATAACAGATGACTTTTTTGAAGCTATTAGAGGTAAATCGTTTTAATTATCGACATTTTTCACTGCAACTATATTAAAATTTGATTGCATAGTTAATCCAAGATAAAAAATTTTAATTTGAATATTATCACTTATGATGATGTATATTGTCTTTCTAGATTTGAAATTGGGAGAACTTCTACACGATGAATTGTTTGGTCTCTTTGAAGCTATGTCCGCAATTGAAATGATGGATCCGAAAA
The DNA here is from genome assembly GCA_003055095.1 of Goniozus legneri. Classification (NCBI taxonomy): domain Eukaryota; kingdom Metazoa; phylum Arthropoda; class Insecta; order Hymenoptera; family Bethylidae; genus Goniozus; species Goniozus legneri. Next base: position 178,149 of record NCVS01006943.1, on the reverse strand, counting down.
TGGATGCAGGAATGTTGTGCAATCGTGGTAGTGCAAAGCCTTGTACATTCATGCAAGCCGTAGAAAATGGGATAATAAAACTGGATAATCTTAAATCGTCAGAAATTATAGCTATAATAGATTCTACATATTCCTGTTTAGTTTCGTGGCTAGAAGGTCATAGTTTGGCGCAAACAGTTTTCACTAATCTATATTTGCATGAACCTAGTAAAATTGTGGATAAAACTTTGAAAACATTTTGTTATGCTATTTACAAAATTATCGAAGTTATCAAAGATTGTATAAATAAGGCATTAGTATTCGAGGAGGAAGATTTCCAAGGTATAACATACGGATATAGATTACATGAAGATATCACCGAACAAAAGGCAATATCCATGTTGAGAGAAGTGGAAGAAGAGCTACACAGGAAGAGTAGAATCAAACCAATCGATACAGAATCAGAGAGAGAAGTAAGTTTTATTTGATTTATTCTTTTTTCTTATAATATTTGTGAATCGGTACTTAAATTATTAATAATTATTTTAGTACAATGATGGATTAGCACTTTATGCACGAATTAGATTTACAAAAATGTTTTACCAAACATTAACATTAATGGGTAAAAAAGAACAACTCCAACAAAATTTGGTAGATTGTCAAAGATTATTATCAAACTGCTCCGATATGATTCAAGTTATGATAAAAACAGTTAATAGAGGTGATAAGGCTGATGAAATATGTAAGTATTTGAAAATTCAAGTATCAGTTGACACATTTATGTATTTATGTATTTATTCACTGAGAGTAACGAATTTATACTATTTATACAGGTAATCATCCAAATGTTATGGGATTTGATCCTATGGTGAATCAAAGACTTTTACCTCCAACCTTTCCACGTTATACAAAAATTAAACCAAGAGTAGAAGCTTTAGAATATTTAGAAGAATTATTAAATAGGTTCAAAATAGTTACTAAAATTACAAGTTTTACGGGATTCCACGCAGCTTTGGTAAGTAAAGAACTATAGATATCTGAATAATTATTAACATGAATATTCAGCATATAGACCTCCTTTTAGGCCTTTTTTTTAGAATTTTCGAGGCAGAGCCCGTGTATATTATCTAGATCTATGTTGCAAATCGTGTACCTGCCATCATCGAATCGAGTTTTCGGTGTTCATAACTTTATTGATGTGCTCAAAGACGCGGCTAGAAATTTCATCGCTCCCCCAGCGTTGATGCCAAAAAGCACATTACTGCAAAATCATCAAGCTAAAGAATACGTCGATAGCTTTATGCTACATTGCGGTGGCGTATTCGGAAGTTTATTGCAACTTAGTGGCCACAATCGTGCTAGGCAACGCGATAAGTTGGCTCATTTATTAGAAGATTTTGCGACATTACAAGACGAAGTAAATTTTCAAGTTAACTTGAAATTCTCTTTTCTGTATGTATTAAAATATATTTAATTGCAGTCGGAACGAGTCGATGGTTATTTGCATTCATTATCAATAAAAAGTGAAAATCCAAGGTCTCATTTGGCATGTTTTGGAACATGGGTTTTATACCATACTTTGAGAGTTATGGTTATGTATTTATTGAGTGGTTTCGAACTCGAATTATATTCTGTGCACGAGTATCACTACATATTTTGGTACTTGTACGAATTTTTATATGGATGGTTAGTTTCGGCTATAACAAGAGCGGATACGTTTTTGATGGAACAAGACGTACATAACGACATGCATAAGGGAAGAGGAGGAAAAAAAAGTACTAGGAACAAAAAGAAAAAGTCGATTCCCAGACCATATAGTTTAGAAATATTAATGTATCAAGCAATGCAAAATATTTGTGGAGGATTCTACAAGGTAAATTATTTTTGTGCTTGTTGGATATTCAGCTGTAAACGAATTGTATAACAACATATTTTTATTCAGGCATTGGTAGGATTCCGGATGGATGGAAAAATCCCTTTTCCTGACTCCGTATTCGATTCTGAAAGAGTACGGTACGAACATAGGCTGTTACCTTTTTCTTCTCTTTTGACACCTCCACCGGTTCCTTATCAAGAATTTCTAGACATGACTAACGCACAAATACAAAAAAGAAATGTAAGAATCGTAATTGAATTCAAATTTATTTTTTAATATAATATTCGATTTACCGTTAATATTTCTTTCGGTTTAGGAAAAGGCAGTAAGCGAACTGCAGTACCTGGCTGGTTGTAGACATTTTCATCAAGCCAGAAATATGTTAGAAAGGGCTCTGTCTCTTTATCCTGCTAATACGACGGTAGTGAATGAGGTAAATATTTACTGTTTTAATTATATTTTAATAATATATTCGTTTGCATATAGCACATTTGTAAAAATTGACAATATATTTTTACAGATCAATAATTTATTAAAAGTTGCCAAAACCAATTTTGTTGTCTTGAAATTATTAGCAGGAGGTCACAAGAAAGACTCCAAAGAACCACCGATATTCGATTTCTCTTGCCATCAACATTTTCCTTTAATAAAATTAGCTTGAATTAAAATTTTGTTATTTTCTGAACTCCTATCGGTTACAATTTTATTTGAAAAAGTTCCATTATAACTTATTTGTTGTTATTTATATTGAACAAAATTTAGACGATTATTATTTTTTCATCATATCATTGCAAAATGTTCATTTTTAACAGTTAAAACGTTAAAAAATCTTTTGTGTATATATTCATGTTTTCTATAAATTATAATACAGTATGTGTATAGACAAGTTGTATTGCTTTTGAGCAAATAATATGTTAAGAATTAAATGAAATTTTATTGTGTAACTCTCTAAATAAAACAAGTGTAAAATGTAAATATATTTAAAACAATTATAATATAAATCAATGGTTTTATTATTCGACACCATCAACATCAGAAATTTTATTTAACATCGTTACCAGACATTTTCGTAAGACTAAGTAGTCTGAAGTTGTTCGCCATGCACGTTATCGACTTTATTATCTTTCATAAACAAGCATTTTAATATATTTTATCATAGTATTCCATGTCAAATTGATATCGGTAAATAAAATGACTGAGTTCGATACGAAAAGTAGAGTTTTAATCAACGCGATGATTAGAAAACCGTATCAGGGTGGTTGGCGACATCGAGTTACAGGTATAATATATTTCAATGCCTCTTCCCAAACTGGACCACCGGCGAGATACCTTTTCCAAAATCCTGGAATTAGCAGAACAACGCAAACTGTAGTCCAGGTCGACAACGAAACTCAAATGAGTCTTTCTTCGGCAACGCAGGTACCGCGGTGGGTATGTTTTTCACTTAACCAAACCGATCCGTTTCCGTTATCTCGGTTCCCTTCTTCATCTTCGTTAGTTAGCACGAGTTAAACTTCTCCCCTACCACATTTAGAAGGGATTTGTACCTATCGAACGAAACGAATCGATACATCACTACGGGCCCCTACGAGACTTATAACGAAATGATCACGCGGCTCGATTTCGACACGAAAGCGAAAATCATACAAAGAAACTATAAAATTTACAAACTGAAGAAAAATATCGAAAAATGCGCAGAGATTCACAGAAATCTAGTGAAAGAGCGTAGAAAATTGGACGAGGCGATCGTCACGGAGCGCGAGTGAGACGATTTTATTTCAATTCGAAAGGTCGAATTCATCATCTTTCTATCGCGTTTCTAGAAAATATCATCGGGAGTTTATAACGAGCGTGACTTATCCGTACTCGCGGGATGACTTCGCCAAATTGTACGCGCTAGTCGAGAGTTGGAGATCGGATCGTTTGGAGCGCGCTAAGAAAAATATGTTCCCCGCCGGAAGACAGGCCGAGAATTACATGATTCTGCTGAAGACAGTAGACACGTTATTCGACATTGAGAAACTGAGGGGGCGAGCGCGCAATTTGCGCGATAGCAGGAATAACGAGAAATTCGTCAGGGCGAATTGCGAAGCCGCAATATGGACAGGACGAAATGGGAAATCGATTAGAGTCGAGACGCGGAGAACAAGATTCGCCCGAGATATCAAATTCTTGTACGACGTGTTGAACGACGAGCTGAGTCGCGAAGACAGGATAGAAGTATTGCGACTTTTGAGAAGAAAGATGGACAATCACGACTGTCTCGAGGCGCTTAATCTGGTCAACCTGATCGACGAGGAAATCTTAATTCTGTCCCGAAAAATTGACGACCTGCCGCTGCAATATTTGAGAAAACGGATCTCTCGTGAGTCTGAATTTTTACGTCACGGATGCATTTTTAGGGCGTACGGTCTGACGATCTGTAAAGTTCGACTTCACAAAAGACACTTTTCGTTGTCGTAAAGCGTCATCGATGGAGTTGAACTTTACGGGCTGATCTTTTGAAAGTTGCACCTCGGGTGCATCTGCACAGAAAAAAGGTTTACTCGAGCCAGTAATTTACGCTTTTACTTCCACCACTTGAACCAAGCTAAAATTTAATATTTAACTCGAAAATAAAAAATATTGAATCTGGTTTAATTTCTCTGTTGAAAAAAGTTGAGTAATTTTTTTTTATAAAAATTTTAGTAAGAATTAATTAAAATAAAAGCTATGTACTCTATGTGTCATTGTCGAGTATTTCAATATTACCTCGGAGTAAAACTTGAAACTTCCTGGACAGCTTCTCACTTGGGGGCCTAAAAATATCTATTTTCTTCCCTCGCGAAATAAAAAGTTTCTACGCTTCGCAGAACGGTATCTGAATTTCGCGAGTTCGATAGACGATTGCAAAGTCCTGGGAGACGGTAGCGAGCGTTTCGGGACGGAGGAGTCGCTGGTGCCGCTCGAACCGCGGACGTTAATGTGCGGATCTTGCTCAAGAATATTACCCTACGATAAATTCCCCTTGCGAAACGGTATCGCGACGCGAACTCACTGCAAAAGTAACTTTCGACGTGTTTATGGGACGATGGAAGTGTACTCGACACGGTAAAACTTTTAGGTTGCTCGTGGCTGCGACACCGAGAAGTCGTCGTGTCCGATTACTCGGCGTATGTTTACCTACTCGAGCGAATTCGGGAGGAGGAGAGCGAGACCCCTCGCAGCGGAGCTTACGGACTCGGGCCCGCCGATATTCGCCATCTCGTCGAGATTGTTTGGCGCGGCCGCTCGCCGCTGAGCGGTAGGTGCAAAAATCTCCGGCGACTGCGTCTCGCTCGTTATAAGCTCGACGAGCGGTGGAGCCCCTCGAATTGCGTGCTGCTCACGCTGGACGAGGCTCGCCGTCATCGTCAAAGTGAAAATTTCAAGAATTCCTATCCGAGCCACGTGACGCGTTTCATTGAGTCGCGAAATCGCCTGGCCGAGTGTCATTTCGCCCGTTTGAGGGAGTTTGTCAAACAACAGCCGCGTTAGTTGGAGTTGGGTAAATTACTTTTTACAAACAATTTTTAACAGACATTGCACTGAGAAAAATACGTTGAACCAATTAAATACGCAGTCATATACTACCAAAAATCTTTTGAGTGAAAAGTTTATTAGTTGATTAATATTTCATCAAACAATCAGAATGTTCTCTTGGCAATATACACTCTTCAAAATAATTAAGGGGATACTCGTCATATTCATATAATTATAATTTGATTAAAAATGATTCAATCAAACTGAGCAGGCGATCGTATATTAAAGAGAGATTCAAGTTTTAAAATGGTCACTTAATCGATTGAATTTGATCATTTTTAGCTGAAATAGAGTCATTAGAAAGCGACAACTGTTCGTTCAATTTTTTCGAGAATGCATAATTCAACAACATTTTTTCCCAGCATTGGAATCCGAAAAATCTTTCCACTCGAGAAGAGATCGTCAAACGGCGCATCGCGGGGAATCGAGAAAGCGATTCGTAACGAGGAACGGAATCGCATAAATTGTCGGTAATACGTTGCCTACGCAATTAGGGTTAGCTAAACCGGCATTACTAATTAGATACGGTATGGCGCGAGATTGCTAGCCGCGTGTAATTGATTAAAGTTACCAAACTATAACGCGTATCGGTGAGATTCGATGGTGATCGATAACAATTTACGATATACCGATGGAAATTGGAATAAAGTTTGGAATTGGAAATCTCGCGGCTTGGTGTACCTACATCGATTTCGGGACGACGATCCCTTTCTTAGCATTCGAGCCGCGCGGCTTCAAAATGCGATGCAAAACGTCGAGCGGCTCGTATAATAGGATCGATTAGTCTTTTTGCCGAGCTCGCGATTCCCAATTCCGACGGAGTTACTCTCGCGTCGGGACACGATTGTCGACCTTTTTTTTTCTCTTCATCTCAGTTTTCGCTCCAACGCTTTTCCCTTTCGGCAGATGTCGCGCGAAAAATCGATACTCCCGATAATTTTTCATGCGAAAATGACGTTTCCTTTTTTTTCCTCTCTC